>JBBMOC010000033.1:248580-292211 GCA_037975185.1 Centropyge bicolor | reverse complement strand
CGACTCCATGTAGAAGAATCCGACCAATCACCTCACAGAACCCACTTTCAGGATTTTGGGCCCCACCTGTAGCCACGGATCTCCCGCGCTGTCACATGACCACGAAAGGGGGCGTGTTCGTAATGCCACTGAGCCCCACCCGTCTGCCTTATTCACACACACACACACGTCCACGGACACACCATGCTGAACCTCGACAGAGCCGCCGTTCGAGCAGCTCAGCGCTGGTAACCACTCAGCTGACACCAGCAGCACTACCTACAACTGGGAAACCTTCGGAAACCTCACCAAAGAGCAATAACCACATCATTTTTAATAGACTTTTCATGTTTCCTGACTGACAATGGATTGTGTGTGTGTGACCTGAGTAGAGTCCAGCTGTGATTCCTCTTGAAGCACTATGTACCAGCAGCTGTTTTGTTGCCTTATCTTTGCCTTAACATAAGGACCAAAAATCAGGTTTCAGAAGGAGGAGACTCTGGATTATAAAATCCTTTCTCTTCTGCCACTTCCCACGTCGCAGCTGAAGCAAACGCAGACCAAGTGGGATGGCTGACGAATGGCAGAATGAACCTATGACATCAGGTGGCGGCTTTTACGCCTGATGAATAAGATGCAAAAAAAAAATATATCAACAAGAAGAAGTGGCCACATCATAAAGAAAGAATATGGAGGAAGACGAGGAGTCTGTTTTCATGATGTCAGTACATGCAGTTTAACCACTAAAAGAAGACAACAAAGAACTGGAGGGAGAGAGAGAGAAAATGAAGACACAAAATGGACAACTGTGGTTTTGTCGAAACAAAGAAGAGGCAAATGTCCTTGTTGTTTTATTGCACTGTTCATTCCATAATGTGAACCATAAGAAATTCCAAAGCTCTGGGAAAAGAAACAACTCTCTGTAGGTTATTTAATAGTTTTTCGAAGATTCGGATGAAATGGTGTTTTTGCTATACTATTTTTCCCACTCTTCATCCGAGACGTCTCACCAAGACACGTATGGGCCGAGATACTGTTGTATTTCCTATGAAGTTTATCTGACAAGTAGGCAAAGATTTTAAAGAGCAGGATTTTATTTTCACTGCTGTTCAGTGTCTTACATGCACACACACACACACACACACATACAAAGAAATGAACTATTGACGTACCACTAGTATTGAATACTGTATATTATTGTTTATATTTGAGACTAAAGAAGCGTTCATTCCACCTTGGCACCACTGAGGACCATTGTATTGTTCTATAGTAGCAATAATGTTAATGCACTTAATGGACATCACCCAAAGAAAACTGCCTTAAAGTAGCCTGCACTTGGCAGCGGGGCTGTATTGAAGCAACACAAGGGACCAGTTTGGATACTGCTCTTACAGTGACTCCACTTTGAAAATACAACGTCTGAACCTGTGGATTTGGGTGAACATTATATATGCAGACTTTTGTATACTGTTTGTTGTCATGACGAGTACAGAGACCTGGCTTGATTTGATGCTGTCTTCATTTTCTGAAAAACAGTTTTTGGACGTCCAGGTTTTCTCACGGTCTAATTAAGGAAACCAAGGCATTGTTGTTTTGTGAGTTTTTCCATGTCCTTTTTCTGCAACTGTGCTTGGTAGCAGCTCAATTTGTCACGTTACAATCAGCCTAGACAATGCAACGCTACACACGTCAGTCTTAGATGTTTTAAAGTAGAGGTCATTTATTTGAAGAATTTCCTGGCTGCCCTGCAAAAACGGGCATTTAAGGGCTCTGCATTCCAAAAGTGAAAATAACACGATCATGTTTCTAAGTGTGGAGGTGTGTTTTTTCATGCAACATCTGTTTAGGCTTTTGATGACTAATACTAATGTTTTTAGATTAGAACTTGCAGAGTTGAATTAATGACATTTGTGGCCAAAATAAATCTGCTTTTTTTTTTCAGACTTCTATTGTTTTAGGGTGTTAAAGCTTCTATAAAAGCATCAAGACACTAAAACTGAGAAATGAAACTGAGACTCATGAAATTCGTAGTTGCTTTGGTTTTTACCTCCATGATTAGTTTCAAAGCAGCACAGGCTGATTTTGAACAGAGAGACTTTGTGTACTTATGTGTGTATATGCAGCTTTTTCTCAAATCTGGATTGAAATGATCTGCACAGCGAGTTAATTCGACTCGGCCGCAGGAAGTGTCGTCAGTCAGACCCTGGGCATCGTCTGCCCACCAGAAGGCCCTCGGAGCATTTATGTTAAAACAAAAGTACAAGTGAAGATTTTGCCATCGCAGAAGTCCCACTGCTGTTGCACTACTGCTCCATCCCAGTAGGAAGTATTTAGGAAACGTTGCATGGAGTGTGTCATTCATTTTAGTGTTGTTCATAGTATTCTTAACAAGTGACAGCGTTGAAACAATATGCTGTGTCTCTGTCGTGCAGCGTGCCCAGCAGGTGCATGTGGCGTCTATGAAGTCAATGTGTGAGTGTGTGAGACTGTTTGCACTAGTACACTTCTGCAGTGTGTTCTGTGCATGCATTTGCAAGTGTGTGTGCGAGTGTGTTTGTCCGTCAGATACTGTAAATGACCTCTCCTGTATTATATTCCAAACGGCTGTTTTTTGTCTTATGTAGAGGCCAGTATTGCCTCAGCTCTTAATTCCCTTTATTACTGATGTCATTTGTACCTTCTTCTTAAAGAAAGACACTGTAAATAGAAACTCCAAGACCAAAATACACATGACACACATGTGCCTTGACGCATTCAGTAGTATGTGTATTGGTAACTCTTAACTAACTGGACTTATAGTAACTCTGTATCTATAAACATGACATTGAAATCTTTGTTTCATGCTATTCTTTATTATTTACCTACATGTGTTATTTTTCCTCCACATTTCCTACCATGTGTATGTATAGAAAGATTGTCTATTTTGTACTTGTTATTTTTGTCTTTTCCTCTTGATTAAAAAAGTAATTTCCAGTATAAGCCCATTTTTGTCTTTGCCTTTTCGTCCAAACATCGTAATGTAAAAGCTTGTACTTAAGTATAAGCACAAATTATTATTTGCACAAGAAGAAAAGCTTAATGGAAAAAAAGGAAAGGGTTAATGTTCGCTGTGCTGTGTTTCTAAAAAGTTGTTATCAAACTGAGCACAGTTGCTAAAATGCAGCAAGTATATGAAAAAGAGAATATTAACAAATCGCATTTACAGATATTTAAGTAAGCAAATGATCATCTTAGTCCTGTATGGAAACTAATCTTAAACTAATCTAATAAACTTATCTTTTGCAAAGTTATTTGTGATAACTAAATGTTCCCATACAGGATTTTCTTTTTGACCATATTTCTACCAAGCAAGACATGAAGAACCTCAGCAGAAACTTGGGTTAATATTTAATATTAATTTTAAAAGTACATTTCTATATAAGTCGGTCAATCCGTCTTGAAATGACCTTAATGCATGAACATGTTTCAAATCCATCCCACATGTCATTACTGCCTCATTGATCCCAGCTGTGAAATCTCTGTGTGATCAGTGTAACTGCCAATCACCTGTGAAAAGCCTGGATCCACAACTCTTGGATCCAGGCTTGTTTAACTTCACCTCATCCTAGATAAAACTGAGATTTGACTTGATTGCCCTTTAACAATGTTGTATAATGTGTGTGGGTGTGTACACTATTTGATTGACACCTCCCTCACTCTGCTGTTACCTGTTTTGCACCTGTTAATTCAGGACAGTTTTACACCTTTATCTTTCTGAGTTCTAGAGCTTGGTGACATCATTTTCATTAAAGCTTCCCTGAACTGAGCTGAGGTCCAATCAGGACAACTGGAAACACCCGTGTGTGTGTGTGTGTGTGAGAGAGAGAGCAGAGCCTTTAACAAGCTGCACCAGTGTTGTTGCAGGTTTTACTTTTCTCCAATCAAGCTGTTGTTTTTAAAAGGAAAGGAAGAACAGAGCATCAGGTAAAATCCATTCAAAGTTATAGTTAAACATTGAGTGTCATATTAATCATATTCAAGCCATATCAGTGTCAATTCTAATCTGTGTGAGACCCTTAGACATGTACTAATTTGACTCTAATAATCTGACAGTGTTCATTAAGAAAATACCAAGATGCTCTGTCAACACAACCCAACAAAATGTATGATAGATTATAATAGTCATGTGACCATCAGCTGATGTATTGATAAGTGCATTTCTTTTTTATCCTTTGACACCATGAAATATGGCCAAACAGTTAAAACCAACACTGTATCAATGTTCCTGTTTCAATGTTATTCTCAGCTTGTATAAAAGCTTTGACAGTTTAAGCATCAAGACACACAGCAGTAAACCTGCAGACCACTGTAAAGTACCCGAGAAGATCAAGCTACGACTTCAGGTCCAAACAGGCTATAAATAATCCCACAGCCTTTAATTGCACATTAACGTGCTCTTTCTGGAGGAATTAACTGTTCCTGACTGAGGCAGGCAAAGGCACACAGACCTCATTAAAAAAAAAAAAAAAAAGGACCAGGGGGAAGGAGGAAGTCAGAGAAAACAAGAGAGACAGTTTAACAAGAGAGACAGGAGACGAAGAGGGTGTGGTGCCAGTATAAATCTTTGCACCGTTCATCATCCGCTTCGACCCAAAACAGAATGTGGTGAACAGTTTGTTTTATTTTTTCAGACAAATAATGTTGCACATGCTGTACAGTGTGTGTCACGACATCTTTATGTAAAGCACCACATTGTAAATACTTCAAGTAAATGCTCCTAAAAAATAAGCTGGTAACAGGCTGATTACTGTCCGAGCTCGGGGTCCAATACTGGTCCAACCTGACCAGGCCTGAACAGTTTTCCTGCAAAAGTGAGGTACCCAAAAAAAATCCATTTGCATCAGAGTCCGTGTGGTTAGAAGGAGAGATATGGCAGCGTGGGGCAGATGAACAGGGGAAGATCACAGTCACTTTATTCAGCAGCTGCAAAGACAAAAAATGATGTTACTGTGATAATCGTGTTCATTTAAGAGTCTCCTGGGTCACAGTGGATACAGCTTCCTCATTGGATGTCGGACATGTCAATCAAATTATTCAGATGTGTTGTGTTATATTAGGAAAATGACATTAATGGGACTCTGGCCATCAATTTAATATCATTTCATATTTTCAATAATTATAGAGGAAGATGTTGCATTTTTGATTCATAACATCCCATAATAAATATACAAATCGGAATACAGGTTGATTTCAATGATATAATACAACAGGATGCATGAGGCATTAAACTGAGGCTCAGTATTGACATTTCATTTGAGGGTTAGCAAATCCACTTTGACTCATTACTGTGGTCAAATTAGTCCATTTCCACATATTATTACTTTGAAACAAAGATGATGCTTGATTCCAGTGAGTAGCTGTCATGCTGTCATAATTTGACAAATGCTAAATGAAATTAATGTGCACTCAAAAATCATTTTCCCTGATTCCTGAGGCCAGCCACTCTCGTTTAATGTACAAAATGCACACGGGCTGTTTTTCTCTTTTGGCCCCCGACGTGAATTCTTTTTAAATGTCAAGTGTCTTCTAACATGTCAGTGAAGGTTAGCTCTGTGAGACCACACTGTGCTGACTGTGGAGCTCGCTCACAGACTGTGAGTCTTTACAGGAGCTGGAAACATTAGCCACCTCCCCGGGACATTCTAATGATAGGTTGCCGGGCTTCATGCATATTGGCAATGAAGGACGAAGTGGTTTGTCATGGATCTGTATCAAATACAAATATCATGTCAAGCCCCATCTCTGCAGTTTTGCTTGTTTAGATGAAATGAAAGGATGTTAGCTCTCTTTCATCTCAGCCAATCAGTGTAGAAATACAAAACTGACTTTTTTGTTGCTTTATTGCATTTATATAATTTGGTAATTATGGATGTTGACTTTAAAAAAAAACGGCTCTCAGGTTCTTTTAAAAAAAAAAAAAAAACATGGGGGAGGTGTTTTCGTGCACAACTGCATCCATGCATGTGTGTACATTTATGTGTGTGTGTGTGTGTGTGTATAAATCAGCTCTCACCTCCTCCATCACTTCCAGTGGTTTATGGGAGCCCAGCAGGGAGCCACATCAGCCTCCCCCTTTGATGGTGACACACATGATTCATTGCTTTTTCGAGACCGTTTGTTTTCATTACGCCTCCTCGTCGGCATCGCTGTAGCTGCATCACGCTTTCGTGCAACGCAAGCAAATTCGGGCCAGAATGAGAAGGAAAGAATTTCAAGAGGAGAGGTTTTTTTGGCACCAGAAGAAACAAAGGGGCTTGGTTTTGGGGTAGAAAGAGGAGAAACTTAAGTCAGGACGACGGCTACTTTTTCCAACCGTTGCTTGTGTTCAGAGGGTGGTCAGGGATTCATAACATGTCAGAGTCTTGGAAAAGGAGGGATTGAAAGGGGTTCGGAAAAGTCAAAGGTCCCATCTCTCATGAAGCATCTGACTTTCTTCTAATGCCTCCTCTGCTTTCTCTAGTTCTTTATATATGATACAAAACCTGGAACACTGGCAGGCCTGAGGTGGAAATACAATTAAATAGAACTATGAAATGAAGTAGTTCAAAGTATGAGCAGATCATACATGATGTTGATGATGCTGATGGTGGTCATGGGGTCAGAGGTCAAGCTTCAGAACCTGAGAGAGACGATGGTCAGACGGCTCCAGCAGCACCAGGTTGTTGAACTGGATCAATATTAATGATGTCCAGATGGTTTTGTCTCTCATCTGTCCTCCATTGTGGCCTATGAGTGCAAATGTCTAGGAATGATATGATGCGTTCAATGTCCCTCATTAGCAACCATAGCTGCTATTAGCAAACAAAACTATAGAATAACAAGAATCCATAGTTTACATCTGATATGTTGATATGAAAATTTTCATGAAGGTGTAGTGGCTTAAAAATCACCCTAATGCTCGTATATGAATCTCTTCCCATCATAGTTTTCCATCATCACTGAGGCAAACAGATGATCTAAGTTGAGACACAGTTCAGACGTCTCCTCAGTTCTCCGTGTCAAGTAAGAATATTTCCCTGTCGTGACCAATTCATGAGACGACAAACCTTGCTCTCAGGTTGGGCTAGTGTCCGGCTGACATGGTGGACCAGGCCCCCTCCATCCTCCACACGGAGAAGGCGTAGCTTAGTCTCTCGTGGGCCAGGTAGTTACACCCGGCCAGCTTCGTGTCCATGTCATCGCTCTGCAGAACCTGATACAGGAAGTCAATGTAGCGCGACGCCAGCTTCAGCGTCTGGATCTTGCTCAGTTTGTCCGAGGGGAGCGTGGGGATTATCTTCCGCAACGAGGCGAAGGCTTCGTTCAGAGACTGTGTACGCTGGCGCTCCCGGATGTTGGCGATCGCCCGCTGGCCATGTGGGTCCTCGAGGGCGGAGAGGCTTCCAGGACTGGGGCCGTTGACAGGAGACAGCGACGGGCCGGAGGACGGCGGTCGATGTTGAGGGCTCCTCTTGAGCCTCTTGGGTCCGGTGGGGGTGTAGACCTGGACGTCGTCCGCTGGCCTGACCTTGGCGTCGTCCGCCGACGTGGTGGGAGGAACCGCCGTTTCCTCGTGCGAGCCCGTCTGCCGTTTCTGCCCGGTGACCCCCGGCGTCGCCACGACGACGGGACAAGCGTTGGAAGGTGGTCGCCCTGTGTTGTCCTCACTAGAAAGCACCCCTCCCTCAGGGTGGTCATCAGTCGACTGCTCCTCCTCTCTCATGCTTGGCCACGTTTTTCTTCTGTCTCCTCTCTCCTTTATGAGACTCTATCCTTCTGAATATCTCCTCTCTCTCAGTTCGTCTCTCTCCACTCCTGCTTTTCCTCTCTTCCCTCCGTCTTCAGGAACTCCCACTGTTACTCCGGCCTGTGTTCTTCTTCTTCTCCAACAGTTACCAGCTTCACACTTTGTCACATCCGAACATGCCAAGTCAGAATCAGTGAGTAATCAGCTCGCTGTTCTCTGATGGCCACAGTGCTTCTTCATCCACATATGTGGAACCCAGCCAGTGATCTCTTCCCACTCTCTGTGACACTGCATCGGCGAAAGCTGGACTCGTCTCACGTCCCGCTCCTGTGGCTGCATGTGAAACAACAGCAACCTGAATCTGACTTTTTAAAGGGAGGGAACCGTGAAACTTCCAGCTTCCCACCCATCTAACTCACTTATTGGTCCACGGGACTTTTTTTTCTCGGACAGCTGAGCTCAAAACAACAGGAAGAGCGAACCTTGAGCGATTGGTCGGATCAAAGGGACGAGGCGGAGACAAAGGTGCAGCCAACCAGATCCAACCCTCGTGACGTTTGCTTCTTGTCATAGAAGTTGCCCAAGTTTATAGGTTCCAGATTTCCTCCAAGGCGAGTCTCTACCATCCCCCCTCTCGCTGCCTGGTTCTCTGCCCCCCCCCCCCCCACTCCGCCTCCCCTCTCACAACTCAGCACCATCATCGGTTGCTTTCAATATAACTCAGGAGAAGGGAGAAAAAAAAACTGTAAAAGAAGCTTCACAAATGTTTTTGTTTCTGCTTTGAAAGTTGGGCAAAGTTCATCTCTGCCACATGGAAGCTCTGTCTGAAGTCATGGAGAGTGAAATGTGACTTTTTAACACGTCACATTCCAGAAAGATGGAGTCATGGCCAGAGACTTCGTTCATCGTTGATTTAGTGTTCGTTTTCTGTTGGATAAAAATAATGACATGATAAAATTGGACCATCACTACAGATCCAAGATAAACAGAAATTAGTGAGTGCAATACTTAAAAAACAGGTAAATAAAATTTAATTTTAAAACACATTAGAAAATCCTTTTACTCCTTTAGCCAAACATGAGCTGTAACCTCCAATCAGACGCCACAATTTGGCGAATAACCAAGACAAGAATCATCAACCAATCATAGTGTTTCTGGCTGTCCAAAATAAAGATTTCTGGAATAAATCATTGGACAAAAAAAACATCAAAAAACATTAAAAGAATCGTCTTTACAGTTGCTTGTTCTCGAAACAACAGAGACAGTGTGTTTTTATTTTCGTGCCAGCGACTTGGCTGAAGTTTCTGAGCGCAGACCTGGAGGCAGGCCGGAGCTGGCGTTCAGTCAGCTCTGCAGCACGGAGCTCTAATCACAGCATTAAGGAAAGAATGAGCTCTGCGGATCAGACGGAGGCCTGTGGGACGATTCCTTGCTACACCTAGAACAAGCCTCGGTCCAGCTCCGGCGTGGACTTCGCTCTCCGAACGTCTGGATGGGCCTCGAGCTCGGCCACACCCACACAATGGAAGAGTCGATTGTGAGCGTTTCAGAGACCGAGATGCTTCCCTCTGATGAAAACACTTCGGCGGAGATGGTTTCGTGCAGGCACGGTTCGGACACAGAGCTGGAAAATCTGCGAAGCCTCTCCGCTGAGTCAACTCAAAGATGGCTCCCGTCCACGACAAGAAGAGAAACCTCCATTGTCTGACCACAGATGATAGCATTTCCCTTTTGCACACACCGCCGCTCACCATGACGGTGTGTGTTTTTGTTGGCACAACTGTATTTGAACTAGTATGTGTCATACAGTACAAACCCAGCGTCTGAAAAAGTGGCTGGAGTTTCTTTGAGGCTCCTTCATCGTCATCTCCTCCTCCTCCTCCTTCTTCTACTTCTTCCTCTTCTTCTAGGGATAGGTCACACTTATCCCAAAAATCAAAACCAAGTGACTGAATAAATTGATGAAAATTGTGAAAAATCTTTCACATCTCACATCATCATCTGATCCATTATCAATATAAAACATAGGTAACACTTTATTTGATGCCTATCTCTATACTATCGCATTATAAATGTATTTATAATGCATTATAATGACATTAAAGCACTGTATAACTATAGTTATAAACACTCATAAGTGATCATAATGCTTTATAGCAATAATCATAACACACTATAAAGCTATAAAAATTAAACTTAGAATCCTGATTATAATTTTTTTAAGGAAAATAGTTGTCATTGTTCACCATTTCTCAACTGTTTGTGTTATGTGCAATATTTTCTGTGTATTTAGTTTTGTCTTCCATCTATCTACATTCACTTTTACATTTAACACCACTACTAAGTGCAATATCTTGCTCTGTGCAATATCCTGTAAATAACTTTTGTTCATTTACATATGTCTATATATTGCTCCTAGCACCTATATTTATATTATACATATATATTTTAATATCTCTCTCTTTTTTCTTTTTTTTTCTTTTTTTTTTTTTTTTTTTACCTATTTTTATATTTCCACCGACTGACACTATTGTTGCTGACCCATTGTCGGAAGCCATTGCAACGGAATTTCGTTACCCAACTTGCACTGCTGTGTATATTGTGTAATGACAATAAAGGAAGTCTAAGTCTAAGCTGAAATAATTTAGAAAAAGTCTGAAGAGATTATGCGAGTTCCACGTTTTCAAGCTAACTACCCGTGTGGTCACTCGTATTAACACAATCAGTCCGGAGTTGAATGACTAGAAATATTTACATGAGAAAGCTGGAGTTAAAGTCCCGCCCTCATACGATCCTTCCAGTTGTTGTGGAAACTGCTCTCCACAAACACTCGTCTGACAGACCGCCGCCAAAACCGCCTCATTCCTTTTCATCTCCTTCTCTTTAAACATCATCAGACTGAGCATCCTCTCTCTGGGCGACGGGACACCTGCGAGGGATCACAAGTATTTACATATCACAGCTCCCTCGAAACCGTTCCTTGCTCGCTAGAAAATAAATAACCGCGAGCTACAGGAGTGAGTGATGGAAAACGGATATCAGTTCTGGATGTAAACACATATATCGAGGCAGGGGAGAGGAGGAGGGGCGGACCACGATCACAATGCTTCGTCTTGTACGGGAAGGCCCCCCGGAGGCTGACGGCGTGTGGAAAAAAGGGAAAGAACACCGGACCCTGTCTGTTTGCACTGCATGCTCAAATGAGGACTATGCATAAATATTTCCACCAAGAGAAATGGGAGAATGTTATCACATGTGGAGCTTATATACACACATGACACACACACACACATGCCTGACAAAGTCATGGGTTTACAATGTGGCGTGCATTCACACAGACACGTAAATACAGATGATGCAGTATATGCTGTAAACAAAGGGGTTAAAGGATGTTAGAGACGGTACCTGGTAAAATGTAGTTTGCAATTTAAAATGAGTGAAACTAATTTTCCATATAACAGCTATGATTGTTCCCCATTTGAACAGTTTTACAAGACTGTTTGTCTAAAAACCACAATTTCCCAAAGGCAGAATTTCTCGCAGGGCTCGGATTTCGTTTGATTGATTTATTTACAAGGACAACCCACATTAATCAACATCTCTGGAAATGTGCCAGTCTCAGGCAGCTGGAAACTTTTCAACAGTCCTGTGGCGAGATGTTACGAAACCTTCAAAGTTATAAAATGAAGATTCGAGATTTTTAAAGACAGATGACAAAGCATGAAGAGCAACAGGAAGCAGATCACAAAAACTGTGGATCTGGAAAAAAAAAAAAAGGCATCAGTGGATTCTCTTGTATCTTCAGCCATCTGTACATTGTGAGAGAAAAAAAGTGACAATTCCTATGGATGATTTTTGATTTGATTATTTCTGCATTCAGATACAGGACTGTTGAATAGATCTGGAAAAACATCTAGCACCTTTTGAGGAATGACTGTAGAGTGGTGAAGGGTTTTTCTTCATGTCATTCATTCTTGTTTTCCTGTTTTATTTTGTTTCCTCACCTCTCCTCTCATTTTTGTCACTTACACTTCACTGCCCTTGTGTGTTTCCCACCTGTGTGATTGGCTGCCATGACCTAATTATATCCCTCACTGTACTTCTCTCTCTAGTGTGTTTCCTCCATTCCTCATGTAGTTCTCGTTTTTTTAGACTTTGTCTTGTTTTCCAGGATCTTGCCTGTTTCTTGGACTTTTGATTCTTGCCTGCTCCCTGCTGGATTATGCTGGATAATCCCTGTCTTCCTTGTTACCTCGCATGCACAATTGTGAGATAAGGCCTTGTATATGACATAACATAAAAGAACTTAAGTCTGTAACAGGAAAATTCCTCTGCTATGATCAACAAATCAACAAAAGTAACTGTTACGCCTGTTAATATTGGTGCATCAGACACTGTAGGATATTATTAAGCATACTGTGCCACATGGAAGAAATGCACCACTTCACATAAGATGTAAACAAAATGGAGACTGACGATGTGCAACAACTTGGGGTAAGAAGGAAAAAACAAAAGCAGAAGGCTAAATGTGTCTGCATGAGAAAATGGTTGGGGACATACAGTCAACACGGGTTGTCTACTCTTCTGAACTGAAGGTGATATTTTAACTGTCCGTGTCAATGTCTGTCAGCAGTAGTATGCTAGCAAATGTTAACCTCAGGGGCCAGAATGTTTACCATCGCTTGGCTTCACCGTCAGTTGCTCCGTCTCCTCGTTGACTTGTCTCTCTCACTGGCTATTGTGGTCGGGCTCAGAAAGTCCTGATGTAATCTTCCAGTTTTAACTCAGTATATTTTAACTCCTTATAAACACATATGAAATTATTGAGTCTACAAGCATTTCATTAGGTTTAAGACTGGATCTGTAAAGGCCTCACATGAGCAAACAATCTGGGCTGAGCGTCAGTACTGACCAGAGTCCCAGACTTCTCCTCTGATTGTGGAGATAAATTGGCCCCAAAGGCCCCCGAGTCTGAGCCTGGTCTCTGTCAAAGACACTGAACACTTACTGCTGTTTCTTAGGAATCGACTGTGAACAAAATAGACTTCAGGGTCTGGACTAAAACAACTCTCTTAGGGTAGTTTGATATTACTAAATATGTTAGTATAGCAGACAAAACCTGTGCAAAAGCTTCTGACTCTCTCTCTGTTTCTTAGGGCCTGTCCACAGCAGGAGCCTCGCCAAGACTGGCCCCTCTCGCTGCTACTCTTCTTCTCTTCAATGACACCTCTCCAGCACTTACAGTCTGTGTCGAACACCCCAGGCTTCAGAGGCTGGTGAATGGATGAGAGGCAGGTACACCACACACACACACACACACACACACACACTGGGTCTATATGGATACACACACTTGATTTGTACTATAAGCCATTGTCGGCGGACAGGAGATACTGGAAATTTATCACAAGTTGCAATATTTTCTGCAGGATTTTCCACCATTGAATCAGGCTCTCGCCATCTGAGTCGGAGGTGCATCAGCCAATAGGAACGAACTCTGTCAAGTCACCGTCCCATTTTCTAAAGCCTGAAGACAGAGCTGGTACAGAAATGTAGCTTTCTCTCAGACCAGAATTAGAATATGCTAAAAGATAATTATTGATGTTTCCCAAAATATGAACGCCAACCTTACCATAATTTTTAAAACTGATTTTTTTTTTTATTGCACCAATAACACCATTACACCAGACTGCCAGAATTTAAATGTGCAGCATTTGAACATCAGTCCTTTTGTTAGATGCAGCACACAACATAAAGTGGAATTTGTGGCTGAAGGTGTGAAAAAAGTCTGGAAAGAAAATCATTTCTGAAAACCACTTGTTGGCAGGCATGTTGCATTGTGGGAATTGTGGGCACCGCGTTTTGACAAGGAAGAAGACTGCAGAGAATAAAAAAGACTCTCTCTTTGATCTTTTATTAAAATTGGTGGAGCAGTCTTTAAAGCTCCTGTGGTCTCCGGAAAAAACATTGCACAAACTCGTCAGCTGTGAAATTTAATTCAGTTGTCATTATAAAATTCTACACGTACATATGATGAGCTTGGGGCTGTTAGCTGCAGTTTAAGGCTTATGACAGGTTTCAGTCTGTGTTGTCGGGAACAAAATCACATGGTCTCTTAAACCCCATCCCTGTATCTTCAGAGAATGCGGTTTAAACTGCACCTGCAAATTCTTCAAAACTCATTCGCTGTGTCTTGTGGAAACCACTTAACTGCCACTAGAGGTCAGCATATCTGAGCTTTTACACCTAATCCTGACATGGTTTAAGGGAAGATCTGTGCTTGTTTCTCTAGGTGTGAGTTTGTTTTTTATGCACATAAAATGTTTCCTCTCGATCTAAACCTCAGACTGAAACCACAGATATAAGTTAGTGTATATATTACTTAAACAAAGCATATATGCCAAACGATATATCCAAACATGTTGGATAACCGAGATCACGGCTGTATAGAAGCATATCCACAAACAGAAAAACAGCCTCCCTGATGTGGATTGTAGAAGCAGTTTGAGAAATCCTCCAGATGTGACTGTGGCTGCACACAGACCCATGAAGATCCCTGACAGCCCACTGTGGACACACGAGGACAGGAAGGCTCCTGCAGCCGCCCCCACTGTCACCCCCAACCGTCCTGCCTTCCCATACTGCTCTGTTGCCGCCCTCGCTCCGGAGAGAGATACCCCCACCGCCCCTGCCACCCCCATCAGACCCCCTATAGCTGGACCTGCACCCAGCACAGGTAGGGTTAACTTTGTGACCCCTAAAACTGCTGCACCAGAAGCTGCAGCGGCGGCACAGATCGTACCTGCTCCACCTCTTTGCCAAGACACAAAAAACGACATTCCTATAGTGACCATCAGCAGCTGAGCAGCTAAAACTCCCACAAAAATGGCCTCCAGCACAGGACTGCTCGTGTCCATGGGCGTCGGCGACTGCACGGAAACGATGCGTTGCCCTGCAATATTAAATACGTCAGATAGGATCAACATCAATGGCACAGGTGCAGCGGTAATTTTTACCGAATGCGACTGTTCAATTTGTTTTAAAGCCAGAATTGCAGGGGTTAAAAGAACTACAAGAATTAATCTAATGTTAGACACACAAGCTACTAGACATCGAATCACTATAGCAACTGGGATAAAAAACATCAAATTAAGTGGGTTAAATGAGTTAAACCAGATCTCGGAGACGACTGGAAACAAACACACTCCTGCTGCTGTCACGAAGAAACGCAGCCAAACGCTGCTGTGAAACGTAATGGATAGAAATCCTTCGAAACTGAGGCCCAGGATGTGTCCATTCGCAGTGACGCCCATGAGACACACAGCTCCAGCCAAACCCAGCGCCCTCCCCATCGCCGCCTCGCCGTGGTTCTTAGTCGCCTGGGAATACGTTAATAATCCAAAATACATTCCTACAACTAATGAGAGGGTTGAGGAGAAAACACCAAACAGCACCGCGAATATGGATATACGGATGTCGTGCACTTGAGTGACATCCTCGATAAAACGATCATTGTCCATCATGTATATTTCCAACTCATCCATTAGTAGCCTGTTTTCAGCCAGAAGCTCCAGAGACTGAAGCACGACGACAGCTGTGGCCCCCAGGAGGAGCCCCCCCGCCGCTCCCGACGCCATCCCAGTGCAGAACATGGAAGTGACTGAGGCCACACCTGAAGACAGACAGACTCTTATTAGCAGTAGCTAAAATAAAAATACTTGTTTTGTATTTCTGTCAGTGAGATGGGAGGGGGAGGAAAGAAACCAGAATGATTGACAGGTCAAGAAGACGTCATCATGAAAAGTCGGTTTTATAGCTTAAACCTCTATGAATCACAAAAGAAACAGGAAATGTTCATTAAGATAAGATAAGATAAGATAAGATAAGATAAGATAAGATAAGATAAGAGGAAATTGTTTGTTCTGAGTGCAGAAAGAACTATTAGCTTGTAATTGGTTGAATTTTATTTTGATTTTTTTCACTGGAAGTTTTTAGGTTTAGGTTAGTTTTTTAGGTAGTTTTGCACAGATTATTAATTCTACAAGATTATTAATTATTTAAATAATTAATCATTTAAAATTGAATATTCTGATTGATCATTTTTTATTGAATGTGTGCATCTAAGCTTTTGGAGGAAAAATCAAATGGGTGTTTCTTTTTATGATCCTGTATGACCGATAAATAATACTCATTAATCAAATTCAGTTTGGATTCTGGTTCAGTTTTCAACACATTTTAACACTTCAATTCCTGGTATGTTTTAGGCAGGATTCACATTCAGTACAGTAAGAATCAACATTTTATGACAAATCTGTGAAACATGTTAAACAATTTTATTTGCAGTTGGAAATTATTAGAGCAAGAATGCTATTTTTTGGAAACAGGGTTAGATATAAAGACAAAGACTCTGTCTCATCTCTGAGAACCAGTTGTTATGTGGAGCAAACTTACCAGGAGTAACACAGGCAGGGAGTGTGATATATCTGTAATGAACAATGAAATAATAATGTCAGGGCTAAAGCCATGTGCAAATCAAAGAAAATGTGACTAATTTAAATGCAAAGAAACATTGGACTGAAAAGCTGATCAATATTATAAGAAGAGAAAATAATCTATGCATTTGCGTGGTTGCAGTAAAACATAAAAAATCAACTTAAATAACTGGATGAATACAATATCTGCTATCTGAGATAAAGTCAGGAGCTGGAGGATCAACTGTTTGTTTTCACCTGTTGATCCTGATGTTGTTGGTGACAGGAGGCATCTGAAGGTTCATCTGATCTGACAGAAAAGATACAGAAGAAAGACACAGAGTTGTTGTGCATAATCCAGGGTTTTAATCTGCATAGTAAATTAATAAGATAATTTCTCACTTTTCAAATGATCACAGTTGAGAGCATGAAACTACACTGTGTTAAAACTAACTCAGACATTGGAAGGTGGTGGCTGACTAATGTTGACAGATTGATGACATGAAAGAAGCTCACCAGTGACAGATCGGTCCATTGTTTCTGAAGCAGCTCACAGAGTCTTCAAATCTTCCAAAGTCTTCCTTGAAATCTCCTGATATTCAAACGTGCTTCCTTCACTGAAAACTAGTTTTTGACACACAGTATGAAACAAGCCAGACGCTCCAGACTGGTTGTTGATGAGCCCAAAGCCAAACTGGAACTTCAACCTTTCTGTCACAGGAAAATTCCTCAGCTCTCCTCAAAGTTAGCTGTCAATCAGAACCATTAAACTTTGACACCCAAGGCGAAGGTTTGGTTTCTCCACCAGTGCAGACGCTGAAAGCATCCGTGAACGTCCTGTCTCCATATTTACTGTTTACTGAGTGGTGATAAATTGCTCAGAGATATTTCCTGGAGATTGTGCCTCCTCTCCTGCACAACACATGCAGAGTTAGATCCACTAAAAACCGGCCCTGTGAAGAATCCTGATGATCAGGTTCTCAGCTCGTCGATCAAGAACTGGGCTGTCAGGGAAGACGCAGCTAACCAGCACCCAGTGGCTTTACTTTCAATCCAACTTGCACATGGATATATTTCAGGTTTAACAACAACATTTTGAATTCAGTTCATATACACACCCTGATTCAGACACAAAATAAAGTGCATGACATGTTATGAATGACAACCAGTTTTTTAAACATCTTTTGTCCAAGGTGAACTGACACCTGCAATATTGAATGAACAGGTGACTGAGACTGAGCCTCCTCTCCCTCTGCCTTTCATGTCACGAAGTCTTGAAACAGGAAGTAGTACCAAATATTTTATTGAATAGTTAAGTGTCACAAAAATATACACACATTATATTAGAAGATGCCACAGACAGAGTGTGACAGGGGCACAGTTTTCCTCCAAAGGGAGGTGTTTTGAAAATCCTTGATTCCCTCATTCCCAATGAATGAGTTGATTTCATGTATTTGTTCTATATGAAGTGAATATAATTAGGTTTTTTGGTTTTGGCTCCCCCTGCTGGGATGTGATTGTGCTGCTATTGGTCACTTATCTCACCTGTGTGTGTTGGTTGTGAAGTTGCCAGAGCACGTGATGAATGAGTGCGTCTTGTCTGTGTGGCATTGTTGAAAAGTCAAATTAGAGTTCTGTTCTAGGTTTTCTTTTTTATTATTAACAATATAAAGGATTCAGCACCTTGTCTTTGAGGTCTAATTGTAAGTTTAGCATGTTGTGTTTATGCTTTATGGACACACAAACTAGACGGGGCTTCCTCTACTATTTTGCATTGTTATATTTAGGCGCCACCTGGTGGTTGTTGAGTGAACAACTTAAACAAAGCTCACTTTTATCAGTATTATTCTAAATCTTAACTACTGGACAAATATTGAGAGTGTAACAAAACAAAGTATTATCTTGAAAAGTAGTAACAGTACACACAATATAATAATAGAATAAAAAATCTCATTGTTTTATTATGTTTATCATTTAGCTAAGGAATTATGACATCACAGTTATTAAATCTTTTAAACAAATGTCTTTGAAGTCATAGTAAGATATGTCGACTGGATGATACATTCTTCACTCAGAAATACTCAAAGACAAAGACAGAAAGACAGAGAAAAGTTTGAGAGTTTTAGTTGCTTGACAATGACAGTGTCAACATCATTATTAACTGTTCGATTATTGGTTCGTCATTTTTATCGTCATGTCTTGGTTCAAAACCTAGGCCTGGTGACTGGATTTGATGTGACTGACAGGTTCACGGTTAGTGTTGAGAGAACGGTGACCTGTGACCTCTGTGTCACGCTGGACTGTACAACAACTTGCAAAAAAATAGCTATTTGTTTTCATTTCAGCTGGCAGAAACTGACATGTGTATATTAAAAAATTGTATTTATTTTAATTTGCATATCATGGACAATTGGCCTCGGCTTTCCTGATGTCCTTTCACACCGATACATGTCAAAGACTTGTTACTCACAAAGCTGCTGACAAGCATGTCAGTGGAGCGTTTTGAGACACATCAGCAAAGAAACATTTCAACTTTGTGTCGACCTATATACTAATGGAACAGTGCGTATCAGCAGTGAAACATAATAGAAGCTGAAGTACGACTGACTGTCAGATAATTGTCAGGATTTGTGCTCAGTCACTGAGAACACATTGTCCTGTGTTCTACGCTTCAACACACTCACGAGATCCTTTATGTTGTTGTCAAACAGGGACTTAACAAACAGTCCCTGCACTTATTATGGAAACAGTTGGAGTCATTACTTTCAAATGTCTAATTTTAGAGAACACTCTGTCACTGAAACGCTTTTGATTTTTTTGGTGGTTGACCTCAATAACTCAAATGAAATGCTCCATCTAGATTCTTGACTAAAACATCAAACATGACAACAGTGACAAAGGTGAACGCTCTGAGTGTCTCCCCCGGTGGTGCTTACAGTCAACAGGAAACCTCAATGCATGTGATTTTACTCTGTGTACCAGGTTGTATTTGGTTGGATTGTGGTATTTTCAAGTCTATTAAAGAAAACTAAAACAAGAAAAAGACCAAAATTGGAATTAGATGTCCGTGTGCAACTGGCTCTTTCCGAGATTTGTGCTCTGTGGTGTCAAGTAAAAAATAGTCTTGACACTTTCTTTCTAACTTCCTGTGTATGGTACTGTCATGTGTAGCATATTTTTACCATCAACAGCAACCCCTATGATGGCATGAGTTCCTGGTAGCACAGACAACAGGGCCTCTTGGAAAGGAATGCTGCCCTGCACACATTTGTGGATACACCTCCTGCTATGATAAATAGTTAAAGGCTGCTGACGTCCTTGTCTGCTCTGTATTACCTGTTACCTGTGAAGTGAAGAAGGAGTGAGAGATTGTTCTAGGACCAAAGCTGGAGATGAAGTAAGATGGCGTTTTGACAACAAGAGAAGCAAGAGAAGAGAATTAACCAACAAGTAACGAGAGAAGCTACCGATCTCGTCACCTCTTGTCATGTCTTCATCCAAGCAGGTGGAGCAGCTGGCCTTCGAGCTGAGCTGCCCCATCTGCCTTCAGCTCTACTCTGACCCCGTCGTTCTCCCCTGTGGCCACAACTACTGCCGAGCCTGCATTTGGAAGATTGCCAGCAAAAGTGAGAAAACCCTTCCACGTTGCCCCGAGTGCCGCGAGGAGTATCAGGATGTGGATTCCCTCCAGAGGAACTTCAAACTCTGCAGCATCATCGAGGGCTTCCAAGCCACCGCTCTGCAGCTGGACGGGCAGCCCGAGCCGGAGAGGGCGGAGGTTTTCTGCGACCACTGTATCGACGAGCCGTCGCCGGCTGTGAAGAGCTGTCTGAAGTGTGAGGTGTCGCTGTGTTCCAGACACTTCCAGAGACACCAGGAGAAGGAGTCGTTCAGGGCCCACGCCGTGGTGGAGCCCCTGGACGAGCTGGGGGCGAAGGGCTGTTCCAGACATCGCCGTCCCCTCGAGTACTTTTGCTCCGATGACATGACCTTGCTGTGCGCCACCTGCTTCATAGAGGGCCATCACCAGAACCACGACGTTCTTACCTTCAATGCAGCCGAGGAGGAGATGAGGCGAGCTCTGGAGAGCCGCAGCAAGGTAGTTTTATTGTTTCAGTCGAATGAACCAAAAATATTTTTCTGACATTTTTATTGTAGCATTACAGCAGAAACTGGGGGGAAATGGGAATTGGTGCTAAAGTAAAACACGGGATTATTTTACAGGCCAAATTTCTGAATTATTTCAAGCACATTTTCTTGAAAGAACTACGCAGTTTATTTGGCTATAGTAAATTAGGGACAATTAAATTAGTAATCCAGTGATGACACATTATTCTCTTTGCAATAATGAATACATAATGAACAAATGCTTAGTTGTGTTTAAACCAATCTTTGCTTTCAACGAAATGTATTTTTCCCTTTGATTAGCACTGATTTACATTGTTCTTTGATTTAATTCAATTAGTTAATTACAATTCATTACAGGCCTATAAAATGAATCATGACCAAACACAGCTCTTTGGAGACTGTGATGACGAGGTTTTACTTTGTGCCTGTGGGAAACAACGTCATCGACATTATGGTTTGAATAAGTGGCTGGCGGCTATCTGGCACACTGCCATTGTACTTTGGAATTAGGGTTGGGTAGAGTACACATTCAAACCTGAATTTTGGAATTTTGGTACAGGTACACAATGGTACCTTTTTGGTACTTTTGGTACTCTTCCTGTAACAACAAAGTGTGTTATTTTATTGTTGTCATTATCACTACATCACTTGCATTATTTAATATAATTTCCTGTTAATAGTGTGTTAATAGTTTCATGCTAAATTTTAAAAAAAATCTCACACACTGTTCAACACCCAAATATCAAATGCATTAAATGTGTGTTTGCAGGTGGTGTCCTGCCGGCTGCAGATGACAGAGAAACTCCTCCAGAAGACAGCAGAGGAGCAAGGAGCCTCTGAAGCTGTAGGAGACAAACTGGTCAGCAAGGCGGTCACTCTCATGGACGGGATGGCTGCACTGGTGGACAGGTAATGTACTGTATATGTGCTGGTATTGAAACTGCTTTGGAAAATAACATGTATTCTAACGCAGATACACTGATGTCTCAGAAGATGTAAGTTCATTAAAACGTATTTTCTCAGTCAGTGTCTCACTATGACACACATGAAAACTCAATTTTTTGTCCAACAGTTTTGGCAGGTAGGACTTAGTTGGACAAAGGCAATGTCACATACATCTACTTTCATGCACCAGTCAGGATTTCATCAGACTCTGATGAAGACTGTTGGGTTAATAAAGTTTTTTTTTCTCTCAACTTTAACGCTGATTGTTGCATATTTAGACACTGAGAATCAGCAATTAGTGATTAGTTTGCATGGTGGTTGAACTGGGATTAATCAGAGTACCCTCCCTGTACTGTAGATCACAGGTGATGTGTAAAGTCACTGGCAGTACAATTTACAGTATGTGCATCAGATTAGCAGCTGGAGCTCACCCTTCAGTAGCCTCTTCAGGCTTGAAGAGCAGGATCAGGCAGTGAGGTTTGCAGATAAAAGCGCATGCCAAAAGTCGTACCGATCATTTTATGTGATGTGATTGTTAGGCTGCCAGCAAAGATCAACAAGGTTATGTCAGCATAGCTCGGCTTCGTCCACATTCATAAAACTAAAGAAAGTTCCCATTTCTTCAGCTCTTTGGTTCTAAGGTCTGATGTCAATAAATGTCTTGACTGGCCTCTCCTGTCGAGCCATGATTTTGAGCCCACCAACAGTCTAGGGCTGATGGGAAATGGTGTCCATTAAAGGCTGCTAAAAAAAAAAAAAAGATAAATATTGAATCTTACTCGTGGAACAAAACCTGGAATTTTTTTTTGTAAGATAGTTAAACATGAATTCCCACTACACTTGAAATATCTTACCTATGTTATATAGGAGCAGAGTGGCGCAGCGGAAGCGTGCTGGGCCCATAACCCAGAGGTCGATGGATCGAAACCATCCTCTGCTAATGTGCTAATCACATTTTCAAGAATTTCCCATTTGGGACAATAAAGCCTGTCTATCTTAAATCACCCACTTTTCCCAAATCAGTGTATGAATATGTGAAATAAATGTCAGTCTTTCTAATGTACCGTTGCTGTGTTGCGTTCAGGTACCGGGAGTGCCTGCGTGCGCTGCTGGAGGAGGAGAGAGGCCAGCACAGAAAAAGCTGGCAGCTCGGCCTGAGTGCACTCGAAGAGCAACAGCATCAGTTACTGGAGGCCCAGCGCTACGTCGCTCAGGCCCTCATGGAGACTGACACGTGCATGTTCATACACAGGTACAATCTATCCTGATGCTCTCTCGAAAGTCCAGTGGAAGAAATAATGACTCAACATGCTGGAACAAATCCAACATTTTGCATAGTGCATAATTATCTTTTTATATCCCACAGACTATTGATAGATAAGAACAAACTGAGGTGATATATAGTATATGGTAGTGTACATACACATGTAGAATGAACACAATTAGATATTAACACTTATAAGATATAGAATTATTTTACATATACACAGTCACATATATATAGTATGTTCAGATAAGTCCACACATTCAAACCTACATATGTAAAGACAGTCAATAAAGCAGAGCTCATGGTAGATCAATGGAAATCAACTGAGGAACTTCTCCTGTCCAGGTTTGTGCTGATTGAACCGAAGCTGAGAGAAGTCGTCTCAGGCACCATTCCCTCCAAGATCCCCTCCAAGGCCCCGCTCAACCCCAAGCGTATCCAGGCAGGCCTCAAAACCCAGGACTTCCGCTCAGAGATGGCTCGCCTCCTGGATTCCCTCCATATCCTGCTCAACCCCTTGGATCTCACCTTCAACCTCTGCACCGCCCACCCCAGCCTGATAGTCTCCAACGATCTACGCACAGTCAAGTACAGCCCCTCCAAGCACGCGTATGCAGAGCACTCGGAGCGTTTCACGAGCGCGCCCCAGGTTCTGTGCAGCCAGAGCTTCTCTGGTGGCGAGCACGTGTGGGTGGTAGAAGTCGGGGCCGACACCATGTGGTCCTTGGGTGTGTGTTACAAGAGCATCCCTCGCCGGGGTGACCACAGTCGTCTAGGACACAACTCCGTGTCCTGGCGCCTGCAGTGGAAAAACGGCAAGCTGACAGTGTGCCAGTCCTCCTGCAATGTGGCCCTGGGGGAAATGGCCAAGCGTCCACTGATGATTGAGATAGCTCTGGACTACGAGGGGGGGACTTTAACGTTCCACAGCACCAAAGGTCGCAGGGAGCACCTCCACACCTTCAGGGCTGTGTTCAAGGAGCCGGTTTACCCAGCGTTCAGTATCCATTCAAACACACCAGAGTCCTGGATCACACTGCAACGTGGGATGTGAACGTAACTTCTATTTTAAAATCTTTCCCATGCATAGAATTTATTATAAATACATAATCCTCCAGCAAGGATTTTTTTTTGTATTTGCTGTCAAAGTCTATATGGAAATACAGTGAAAAGGGCAGATTGACTCACAAGTCAGCCAGAATGGTGCTTTCATGTTACAGATGTGGAGCGTTTTAATCATTTGTTTACAAAAATATTTTATTCCTGATTACAGTGATTTTTGTGGAGTATATACATCAATGCAGTTGTTCCAATAAATTCTTTCTTTCTTTTTTTTCCCTACATATGGTATGTTTCAATTTTATGCCTATTGAGTGTTAGTTGAATGTTTGTTGAATGCTTGTCTTTTATTTTCTATATATACAGCAAACACTGATCACGAGAACCCTGACATTTAAGATGAATATGAGACTTGTGTTTTTGGTGTAAATAAACTCTGATGACAGTTTGTGTGTCTGCTGACCAAACGTCTGAATATCTATATATCTATATATATGTATGCATGATAGTATAAATGATATATGATTGTCTTTTGACACTTCAGTCATTCAGGCGTGCTTTTGTGTATGACATTGGCGTTGCCAGGTTAGGCTATAAATACGTAACTAACAGCGATTAAAGCGTTTTTATTTCACCTAAATGCAAATTCAAAGCACATGACTTACACTTGACAACACACGTAAATTATAAATAATTTAAATTACTTGCTTTATCTCATCAATTCATTGCTCGGTAAGTCCGGTTTTCCACAGATCTGTGAGAAGGGGATGGTGTAGAAAGAACCTGGCAACCCAGATCCCATCTGTCACTTCTTCTGTCATTGGGCAGGACACTAACATTATTTCATGTTAGCATCATTATTCTGTACAAAAGCTGTCAGTGAACACCTGGAAACCTGAAAACATGGGCTCAGGAGAGAGCACGACCAGGAAAGTGTCCTTCGGTGTGGACGACGAGGACAGAGTAAGGATTCTCCGTGGAGTCAAGGTAATGCTAAATTAGCTGGCGTGTGATAAGCCATGCTAACGTTACTTTAATATTAGCCCTAGCGCTAAGTTAGCTGTTAGCATCTTTCTACACAGCAAATTAAAATCACCTGTTTATTCCTGAGATGAACTAAGGTTAAGCCTGTAAAGCGGCTGCTGAGGTGAGGAGGATGTGAGGGGATGCAGGGGCTGGGTCAGGTTGATGTACGACCTGAAACGTGCCCCCTGTTGCTACACCAGACTTCAGTCATAATAAGCGAATAATAGAATTGTGCCTCATATTATCCGAAAGGGAATATATCTGTCAGATGACCAACCTCTTTTAGAAACCTTCAGGGTCTTCTGATAAGTTCGGCATGTACATTATCCACATAGCAGCAATAAATTTATTAGAAATCTGACAGATTTCACATTTCACTAGCAGCTAACGTTACTGTCCAGCGTTTGCTAACGACGTTAAAGATAACGCGTTAAGTGGCGAACCAATCGTTACAGCTCGCCTCTATTTGATGGAAAATGTCACTTCCACCGTCCATGTATTGCGAAGTCAACGGAAGATTCCCATTGATATCTTAACGGCCTCAAATATTGAAGCTGTTGTATGATTCCTTAATAGTGCCTTTAAATAGGCAAATTTTGAATGGAGTTTGGTGTGCTGTTGTCTGCCTCATGACACTGCTGCCTTCAAGGGCTATTGCATATGTCTTGATTTTGCCCAGTGCAAGTCATCACCAACCAATGAAGGGGAACTGAACATGTAGTCAAAATACTAAGCTACTCTATGTTTAAACATTTTTGATAGTTGGCTTATTTGGCATATTTGCACTGGAGCTGCACAAATAACCAAACAGAGACTTGGATTAAAACCTCAATGCAGTCATGTAATAACCTGACAATGATTCTGCATCATTTGCATTAGCAGAGACTTTTGTTGCATAAAAGCTAGTGCTCCTAATCCTAAACTGCATTATCTTAGGACCAGACTTGTCACTACATGAAGACCTGTGTACAGACAGGAGTAAAAACAATAAGTCCTTGTGTAACACAGTGAAAGAAGAGGATTTGCAAGAACAACAAAAATGAGAAACAAAAATTATACCATAAACTCTTTTGAACAGTGTATGAAAATGGCTTCTTTTGCAGAATGCATGTGCCCAGACTTGGAACTTTTCAGCTTTGCATCCTCGCCTCCATCAGATTCACAACATGGATCAGATAGTGGAATGCAATTTCAGGGGTTTCCTATACAGATTATCTATCAAAACTTAATATGTTTTTTTGCCAGACCTCTTGGGTTTCCTCCATAATGAAGGTTTGTTTTAACTGATTAACAGTAACTTTACACAGGTGTAAAGTGCTGCTATCTTTGTCAACAGGTGGTTGAGGTCCTTGCTGTAGAAATGTAGAATTGTACCCTGGTCTTTACAGACAGAGTGCGGTTACAGATTGAGCACTCTTCTGACCACACCCAACAGTGATGCTGGGTGTGGTTGCAGGTGAAATCGTCCCAGAAACTGTCAACTACATGAAGTCGGTGCTGTTATCTTTAAAAGGTTAAAGTCAAATGCATGCACACACAGAAAAAAATGTATGAATGCCTGTGTTGTGCTTGCAGCCATAGCACATTCATTCTTTCTTAAATGTATGAGAACTGTAATTTCCACATTTCCTGTTGGATTTGAAGGCACCTTCAGACCATCCATACTCAAGCTAGTCAAGTATAACAGCCACTGGGATAGACAGATTAAACTTATGTAACTGAAGCTTAGAGTCAAGAAGTTAAGAGTTTGAAGTTCTGGTACTTCCATACTGCAATGTTTATAAAAATGTCTGCTAAAAGCGAAAACGACGAGCCTTACAGATAATCCTATTTCCCAGCCCTGCCTGCACATTCAAAAGTTGTGAGTCATAGAAACAGTGAGTCAGTGACTTGAGCTGCCTACTGTGGTTTTTGGTGTAGCTATGTTTAATCATTTCCCTGGACACACACACACACACACATGCACACATATAAGACAGAGCTGTAATGACCCATTATTTTGTGGCCCACTTTGCAGGTTCATGTGTTTTGCCTTTGGCCAATGTTACTCTGTCCTTCCCAAGGCATTAAAAAGATAACAGGCAATTTGAATAAAATGACACTGCATGATGTGCATGGTGTGCTCCAGTAAACTGCTATAAAGTTTGAAGAAACTTGCAGAATATCTTCTCATTGTTTCTGTTGTAAAGTAGAAGAATGACTTAGCTTTAAGGTAGTCTCAGGTTCATAATTCTGTGTTGATTCTGTGCCTCTAGCTAATTGACTTTTGTCTTTGTGTGTGTCTGTTCAGCTATCAGAAGATGTTCTCCAGAGGATGAGGGGAGTTGCCAACATTGCTCCAGAGCGCCCAGCATCAACCTCAGTCCCCCAGAAAGACACAGGTATCATGCACAATGTTTTCAGGTTTTCCTGGGAAAACCAAAAGTTGCTGGCTGACCAGGTTAACGTGATGTTAATATGTAGTTTGATATCTAACTTGGTTTGGGGTCAATGTTCAGTATGTTTTTGGTTTTGCATGAAAAAAAAGTTCACAAGTGTCATTCTTTTTCTTTTTTCTGTCTTTGTCCAGGTGCCTCTCGCCGCACCAGCTCAAGCTCCCAACCCCAGCAGAGCCCACAGCAAAAGCGGGCCCAGTCCAACAGTAGCAAACCTGCCTCCTTTGCTAAGGAAGAGCAGAGAAGGTGGGTTAAAGAAACTGTGGGATCTTAATACAAATACTGACTGGTTGACTGGTTCAAGCTGTTTCATGCCTGGTAGACATGCATTGATTGATGATAGAAGTGCTTTCAGTATTGATGTACAAAATATCCACATCAGGCTGTATGAGTTGCTTAGAATTCACTTTATTTATGACTGGTCTGATGAAATATGGTATTTGCTGCCCCCTTGTGGAAAGATATGATGAAAGCATTTTGACTGTAATACTCAGAGGACTTTGGGAAAGCAGAAGATGATGATAGCATGCAAAGAATAGAAGCATTTTTATGTGTGTGCTTATGTGTGTGTCTGTGTGGTTCAGGTATGAGCGCCAGCAGGCAATACTGAAGGAGGAATTGGCCAAGGTGGCACAGAGAGAGCGGGATGCAGCGAGGGAGGAGCTGACTAAAGCCATGACCCGGGAAAGGCAACACACACGTCAGGAAGCAGAGAAGGCCAAACAACTGGTACACACACACACACACACACACACACACACACACACACACATACATACACACATACAAACACATACAGAAACTTATGTATGCATAGTTGGTCAAACACATATATTTCTCTTTCCCAAGCTCCTAGTTTCATGTCTGCTTTCCTGTCTCATACCTCTTTAACACAGACTTTGCCATCATGTCGCAAAGGACAACAACCATGCAAAATCGCTTAGGTCAGGTCAATCAAGGTTGACTTAGGGCAACCACTGCCCACACTAAACAAAGTAGCATGGGGTTCAATGCTGACACACACACAGTAGGAGGCACTCTCCATGTCCCCAGCATTAGGATGTGTTTTTTAAATTATGTCAAACAAAAAACATGTGTACACCAATTGTGCCCTACCACAGGTTAGACATTAGTGTATAAAATGCTACATGGCCTTAGTAAAATTAGCATAAACTAAATTTTAAATTTCACCAGAAATCCCATTATTAAAACAACACACTAAAATATGTATAAATTGTTCCACGAAAAAAATGTAAAGCACAACATGAAAATGCATAAACATCAATACAAAGCCAGGAACAAGTGTGTGTGTGTGTGTGTGGTGTGTAACGGAGTAGCATGGGTCACTATTCACCTCAAGGCCAAGATGTGAATAGTCAGTGTTTGGATGACATTTGTCCTTCTGGTCTGTTCTCAGGAGACATACAGTTAAATTGTATTACTGAGCTTGTTTTAAACACTCAAATCTTGTTAGAGCTTTTTTTTGGAGCCTTATCTGTTAACAAATATGCTGGAAGAGAAAATACATGGTCTCTTCTGTATTGCCAGCATTAATGAGAAGGGACCATAATGGGAATTTAAATAATCACCTATTCCAAGTTTACAGCTTAGGGTTTTAAACTAATTTTGTCCCAGTGTTATTTACAGTTTTCACAAAAGCCTTTCGTCATTCACATGAGTCCTTTGATTCAAATGGTGGATGATGTAAACATATTCTCTTCCCTCTGTAACATCCACTACTCACCTGTTGGCGGAGCTGTTGTAGTCCTTGTTTAGTGACACTGTACCTTTCCGAGTTTTTTCCAGCAGTCATTCTGGCACTTTTAACTTTATATATATATTTTTTTATTACATGCAGTGAGTTCAGTGATAAAGCTGTAAAAGCGGATTAATTTGAGTGTCTCTCAGTAGCTGCAGATAAGTTTGTACGGGGTCAAGTCATGATTCAGTCCACTGAGCTTTTCTCTGGTTTAATCACATGTTTTTGGAACGTTTTGCACAGACACAAATTGGGTCTTGGGATTGCATTTGTAATTTCCATGGCGATACTCCCTCTGCCTCCTCCTGCTCCTTTCACCTATTACATCCCTGTTCTCTTTCTATCTCCCCCTCTCTTTACCGTTTTCTCTCTCCTTCTTTTCTGTCTCGCCCGCCCCCCTTCCCTCTATCTCCCTCTGTCTTCCCCTCTTTTCTATTCCCGCCCATCATTCTCTCCTTCCTGCCCCGGAGACAGTATTATCAGTGCAGTGCAAGCGGTAAATTGCACCCTGAGAGTTACTTGGAGCTAGAGATAGGAGTGGTGCAGGGTTGGAGGTTTAGTCGTAGGAAGGGGAGAGCTTGTTTTACACACCAGCCGGCGCCTGTTTCACGTGACTTTTCCTCTTCCTCCTGCCCCCCCCCCCGTGTTGAGGCATGCTGTAGTGCCTGTCTTATCTCCACTCCAGCACACTCCCACACCACTAATAGAAAGCCGCTGGAGGGACGTCGTGAGCAGAATGACAGGTCGAGCGGGACGGGACCTCCTGAAGCTGAGGGCTCCTTGTAATTACTGTTTCTTGTGCTATGAATACATATACTCTGAGCACATACACACTGAGCATTTGCTCACATTCTTGACTCCAACGAGATTTGTTTCCTTGTTGTGGAATCAGAGGGCATGGCCACTCATCATCTCCAGCTCTTTGTCCCGTGCAGCCCCGGTGAAATCACTGTGTAGTCAAGCAAGTAAACAGCTGCTTTTCTTAACTGTTGACAGTGTTTCACAGCTCAGTCACCCCAACACAACCAGGGTAATGGCCAGTGTAGGCAATACATTTATTCCAACTCTGGTAACAGACACACAAGTAGAATCAGAGTGTGTCAAGAAAAAAAGTTGTTTGAAGTACAGTGTTGACAATAGCATCATGAAACAAAAGAAGAAAAGTTAAAAATAGAGAGGGAAGCAGGATTTCTGTGTTAATTTAAGATATGATTGACGTGTTAATCTGTTATTAACCAGCTGTCTCTTTCAATAGAATATTGCCTACATCACTGGAATAGAGGATATTCCAGTGATGTAGTGGTAAAAACCAGTAGACCCTGAGATACAGTTACAGTTTCCTATGTTTCCCATGATATTACTGAGATTGTCACCCGTGTTATTTCAATGGCAAAACCTGAAGAAGGATGCAAGATATTGTTAACAAATTGAGCTTTACATTTGTAAGAAGATGAGTTTGTTTCTTATTTATAATTTTCATGCTTTAAAACAGCACTTTTTTTTTAACATGCTCAACCCAGATTCCAAAATTTGTTGCTCCTGTCCCAACTGGTTTGAGACATGTTGCTGCCATCAAATTCAGAACAAGCAGATATTTAGATGAGGTCGAACATGAAATATATCGTTTTTGTGCTCTATTCAATTGAGTATGTGTCAAAAAGGATTCTCAAACTTTCACCATTTATTTCTTTATTTTATTTATGTTTCACACAGCTTTTTTGGAATCTGGGTTGTACTTCAAAAATACCATTAATTCAAATGGATTTTCACAATAGAGCCCCCAATTAGAGTACGTGCCAGCAGTAGTGGTGGTATCTCGACAAAGTCAGTCGGCTGCCGTGGTCAGAACCAACTTACATTTGGCAGCCGTCCCATGTTAATTTCCCATCCTTTGAGGGAAAAGTTTTAAGTAATGCAGTATTGCCGGGAGAAAAAGGATGAGAAAGGCTTGAACGTATAAAAAGATGAAAAGTAAGAGGTGACAGCTGATTAAGCATTGACATAGTAATTGGGAGGAGGATGTGAGGATGAAAACGAAGTGAGTGAACATCTCGCGAAGGGGTTAGGATGAAGAGTGACGAGGAGGCGAGGATGAATGGGAGTGAAAGAGAGGATGACATGCGTTTCCTGTAGAATTGAGCTGAAGAGGAGGGAATGAACCAGAGGGTGAAAAAGAAGTCTTCACAAGTGATTTAACATTTCCTGGAGGGATCGTGAGGAGGTGGAGGAGTGGAGCAACAGTGGGGAGGATGAGAGGGAGTGACTGTTGCTTATGTTTCTTTGATGCTTTTTTTTGGAGAATGAATTAGAGAAGACGGGAGAAAATATGATTTAAAATAAGTTTATAAGATGACACAATTAAGAAGACTGTGGAAGGCTTGAAGGGTAAAAAAGAATGGTTGATAGAAAAGATCAATTATGGTGGACAAGGACAGACAGACAGACAGACAGACAGAGTACTTTATTAATCCCTTTGGGAGGTTCCCTCCAGGAAATTGTCATCTCCATCGCATTTTCATATATTGCACTGTTTAAATATAGAATACAAAGTATAAAATAGAATAGAAAAATAAAAATATAAAAATCTGACAATGGACACAATAAATTAGGCAGTAGAGGTAGCAGGAATTTGAATCAAAATAGGCACTTGTAGGAGATTAGCAGAAAATATGCATACATCTATGTGTGTACCTGAGTGTAGCAGCAGTGGGTATGGTATGCTGATGGTAATGATAATGATAGAGTGCATATGGTAGTATAATATAATAAAATAATATAATATAATATAGCATGTAATAGTAGTATGATATAGCATATACAATGTATAACATCCAAGAGTATAACATACATGTACATGTATAATATAATAATATAATAATATAGTAGTGTAATGTGATGTAGACTACACTCCACTACATATAATAGTGATAGCAGTAATATACTACTAGTTAGTTATCATAATATAATAATAATGATAATAATATAATGTGTTGTATAATAATAATACTATACTAGTATACTACACTGTGCTATATGACATCAACAACAGCAGTGTCAGAAATAATAGCAGTAGGAGTAATGATAATAATAATAAAAGTAATAGTGATAACAGCAGTGACAGGTTTACATTTACTTTTTTTTTTTTTTTTTTTTTTTTTGAGGAGGGGAAAGAAAGAAAAGGAGGAGGAAAGAGAAAAAAAAGATGCATTCTTATATATAAGGAACACATTCTTATATATACAGGAAAAGTGATTCATGTCTAACCATTACCTGGAAATAAGAATGAGAAGATGAGATGAAGAGTGAGAATCAAATGAGTGAACATTTCCTGTGATGACAAACAGATAAAGAGACTGATAGAACATACGTTTGATGTCTTGATGAAATTCAGAACTACTTATTTTTTTTTAGAATTATTGCAGGGTAAAGGTGACATCAGGTGACACAGGACGACCTGCAAAGTTATGATAAAGAGGGAGGAGAGAGTTTACACTATAAACGTGAGACCAAGAGTCTCCAAGAGACCAAGAGACAGGAACAAGGTGCAGAGTTTAGCCTGGAGTTTGGAACGAAGGTGTGAGGACACTAGGTGCTTCCTGTCCTCATGTGCGTAGGAGCAGCACTGAGTCACAAGTCAGAGCCAGACAATGAATGTGTGGCATCTGCTATTTAGTTGTGTCGTTCTTTTCTCGCGCCTTTCACTCCCTCACTCATCTCCTCCTGTCTTTTGTCCTCTTCCTGGTGCACCGCCTGATCCCGCTATTCCTCCGGCTCATTCTTCATCTTTCAGCCAAGGCCCTCACCCACTGTGATGCGCTCTGTGAATGGTCTTTGTTAATAGCAAATCTTCCACAGATTAATTTCAGAATGAGAGAGGGGAACGGGAGAATGGAAAGAAAGGAAGTCGAACCAAAGGGCTAAAAGGGATTTTCTCTTTTTATAATGTATTAATGGCCTTTTGGTGCCTGTTGAAAGCAAAAAAAAAGGTTATAAGTCACATTAGCATATGGTAAATTTCTCTCTCTCTCTCTCTGTTCTTGCAGAACAATTAGGAAGCCTATTTTATTAGCTGCCCTTTAACTTCCTCTGATGGAGCTTCAGCTAATACAAAATGCCATCCATGCTTTCCTGAGTCTTTGAACACGCCTGTGAATCACAAGTGAATTTGTTGCATCTTACTAGGACATAAGTGAGCTGGTTAACGTTGCCTTGTGTACATAGCAGATGATTCTAATAGCACATGTTTTTTTTGAAGATGTTCACAAGAAAACTGGTGCACTCTTGTGTTACTGTCCTGCATACACAACTACTGTGCAGTTAAAACCATTAGGGCCTTGCAGATTAGAAATACAGGTATTTAACTGATATTATGAAACACTGACATATCATCACCTTCTAAGTTCATAAGATGAACTTTAGAACAGTTACAATTTACGCATCCAGCAGTTCTGGAGAAGCTTCAGAAGGTTGAGAAAATTGAGTATATGATCCTGAAATACCCATTTTTAATGCAAATTATAAATACAAGCAATGCTCTGGCAGTAAATTATATATTTGAGGTGCATGTGTAGGATTTTTCTTAAAAGTTGACCATAGAACAGTTGGTTTATTCTTCCCATTTAAATGATATGGAGAGGACAGATTGATAGAAAAGCTCTGCTCTCTCTGACAGCTACACCCAAGAGGGTAAACTTTTGGAGGTGAAGTTGACAGGGGGTGAATTTTGCCTCCAGTAGCAATTGCCAGTTGCATTCTAAATATTAAGAATCCACAAGAGGTGACACAAGAATTACTTAAAGGCCATATGGAGTTAAAGACAAAGGTGAAGTGTTTCAGTTTCAGTAAAAATCATTAGTTACTGCTCATGTCCATGTTTACTCTGTGACACATCTGTTAAAAATGCCAGATTGACAGTTCCTCTAAGTGCCACTAGATGGCAACAAACGCCTGTTCCATGTCTCCCTGATTTTGCATCAAGGTGGAAGCATCTCTCATTTCTCTTATTCTATCTGTTGCTTTGTCTCTCTGTCCAGAGTCTTGCACTATATTGAGTTCAAATCAAAGTGCGAAATTGAAAAAGCCACTCACAAGTGCACAGGTTAATCTAATCTGCCTAATCTGTCTGTGTACAATGACATTTTGTGTCTTCTGTTATTTAATGTCTTTAGACTTGGCTGTAGTGTGGCACAGTGACAAGGAACATTTCACTGTAATGTTCAAGTTGTTTTTGTCTTCAGAGTACTTGCCATTGACCTTCTTTATCTCATCTGGTTTTATAGAGATTGTACAAATATCACCTTATTGTTCAAAAGGGTGTAATTGGCCTCATTCAAATTTTCATCAATTGAATTGAGTTTTTCTTTACAGTCACTACCTGTAACTGTATGTACCTTTATTCATGCTTGGTTATTTCTGTGCAGGCTTAATAACACTGTTTCAGTTACAAGTTAACTTTCTCTTGTTAATATTTCAAACAGCAGTCTTTCATCTACGTTTATTTGACTGTAGAGACCACAGCTGGAAAATTGGCCCAGAAAACGCCACAAAAATGAAATATAGTAAGTTTAATCATTCACCTGCTGTAAATCTTATTAGTCATGATTGCAGTTCCAACGCAATTTCCACAAAACAGTGAGCGACTTGCTATGTGTCTACACAGAAGGAACAGCGTGAGCAGCAAGTTAGTGTAGCAGCATCAGAAGCTTCAGTGCTCAGACTAAGTCTACACAGGATGCGTTCAGGCACAATATTAAGTGTTGGTCACCTGAGTTTTGGCAGCATTTATAGAGTAAAAGCTGTTACACAGATTGATGTAAATTTGAATAAAGCCAATTTCACCCCTTTGAACAATAAGGTGATATTTGTACAATCTCTATAAAACCAGATGAGATAAAGAAGGTCAATAGCAAGTACTCTGAAGACAAAAACAACTTGAACATTACAGTGAAATGTTCATCGTCACTGTGCCATACTGCAGCCAAGTCTAAAGACATTAAATAACAGAAGACACAAAACATCATTGTACACAGACAGATTAGGCAGATGTTTGATACACAAGAAATTGAAGACTGAAAAACTTTCTTCTGCAGCCAATTCTATGAGAACCATGTTAAGATAAAATACTCAAATAGAGCTAGTCCTGCAATGTGTCTTAGTCTCAGAGTCTCACAGTTACCCTTACTCTTGCAATCAATCATAATATGTAGAGGAAATCCTGCACACCTCCACTTTTCAGGTCAGTAGCTTGTGCTAAACCCCATTTTACTTTACATGGATTTTTGAGGTGGTGCCGTATATATATGGATCTCTGTCTTCAAAGCCCCAGGAACTTGGTTAATGGAGGTGTTAAAACCCCAGCTATGTATGTTACAAGTATAATGATCCTAATGCATCTTATGTTGTTACCAATACATTTGGTAGAAGACACTTTAAACCATCACCTCACTCATTGAACAGCTTTGTTCAGTGAAATACATATAGACAGGTGACATAATAAAGGAAAAACCAGAATAAATGAGTGGAGAAACATAACAAATGCACAATGCTTCTGGTTCACTCACAGGTGCCCTGCATGGTGCAATTAAGCAATTAAGCATTAGTGCAATTTGTAAAAAAAAAAACAGAAGAGCAACTCTTTCTCCGGTGACTGAGAATGTCAATGCAGGACGTGATCAGACTGTGTCAGCAAGAATATTCTGTCAACAATTACATAGAGAGGGGTATTACAGGGAGGGTTGCAGTCCATAAACCCCTCATTGCAAAGATGAATGCACATTTGAGAGTTCAGTGGTGCAAAAACCAGAGGCACCGGTCTAGAGAGCAGAATGTGATATGGTCCGATGAGTCGTCCTTCACAGTATTCTCAACAAGCAGGCGAGTGCATGTGTGATGTTCACCCAGAGAACGGTACAGTCCTGAATACTCCACCTCGGCAGGGAGGTTATCTGGTACCTCTGTGCTGTGGGAGGAATTTTGCCGGCATGGTTTGGGTTCACTTGTCCCTTTAGAGTGAAGGGTCACTGCAAGTCTGGACAAAGTTGATCTGAGTGATGACCTTTAAACCAAGATTTTAGACTGGCATGTCAGTGAGTGCTCTCCACCACCAACATCATCAAAACACCAAATGAGGAAATATCTTTTGGAAGAATTGTTCCATCACTCTAGTAGATGTCCAGAGACTTATAGAATCAAAGCCAAGGCATGTTGAAGCAACACCTTTTTAGTTTGACACCCAACTGTGTATTGCAGATAACAGAGGACACTGATAGAATGGTTAAAGTCAAAGCCATATTCCCCAACTTTAGTCCGCAGTCAAGCTCAAACAACAATGTTTCCTACATTTCCCATAATCCAATTTAATAGTGTCTTCTATTAGACCCTTCCTGCATGCCCACATATTTCATATTGCACAACTCCCAGTTTGTAATCCAGTCTTAAAAATTTAAAGTCTCAAGCTAAAGCCAAGATAACCCTGATGACATCACTATGACATCATCTGGCTTATTTCATTATCTTGTTTCATTATGGAATGAGTATTCGAGATCTGATATCACAAATTCTGCCACAATACAATTTCGATATCTACTGTATTGATTTAATTGTCATTGAAATGCTACATATCACAAGCACTAGTACAGAATATCAATGGCATTTTAGGAATATCCCCCAAACAACACCATCACTCTTTTACATCAAAGGCCAAATATACAAAAGAACATTTTATTCCCAGATGGTGTTGTGAGGCGGCGGCACCACTCCAGAGCAAGATAGCACTGTGATCCCTCTCGTCTGTCTGTCTGTTTGTCAAGCAGCCCTGCTGGAATGAGCCAGATGTTGTCTCTGATTGGACAAACCTGCCTCTCTTGTTTATACCTAAACCCATTTAATCAGCTGGAGATTCTCTGCTGATGGAGCGACAGTGTTGTCTCTCTCTTACGCACTCAGGAAACTCATTCAGACTTTGGTTACGGGTGTGAGTGAAACAGCTGTGTTTCACACACACACACACACACACAAACACACACACACACACACACACATAGAGGAGAGAAGCAGACTGAGGCTGAGGCAGATGGGGACATGCTTCATTATAGCAGTACATGTGAGCTGGTGAGTAGCTTGATGTTTTATCATGTAATCCTCCAACTGCTTATTTAGTCAGACATATGGTAATACACTGCTATTATGCCATTTAGATGAGTGAAAAACAGGTTAAATGAGTTGCTTTGTTTCGTGCACAGGTTTTGTCTTGAATTTCAATAGATTTACATCCCTCTAGCAATTTGGAAATTATTTCTGTGTGAATACAAAATGTGTATGTGCTCTCATTTTTTATGGATGCATATATGTCGTGAATGCTTTTAATCACATGTACATATAAACTCACACATGTTTTAATCACAGCTTGTGCTTGGAAAGAAAGGGGAAGGAAGTAAGAGTGAGGGAAAGGAGAGAGAAGAAGGAGAGGGAGGGTCCAGAAGAGATGGGGAGATGGCAGGAGTGCATATGGAGGGAGAGAGGTGAGCGGAGGTGGGGTACAGATAAGCCCGCACTTTTATCAGTAATTGTAATCTGCAGGAACTGACATGGTTCTGCATGTAAAGCTATTAGGCTGACTGTGCGCTCACAAGCCAGCTTCTCCTCGCTGAGCTGTCAGATAGTCGGGCAAGATGAGCCGAGCAAGCGGGCAGACACACGAGAAGTCAGGTCAATCTTTGCACTCAAAAAAAACAGGACATACTGAGAAAGAACTGGGATACATTTATTGGCAGCAATCTCGCTGCAAAATCGACCGGTCTCTGTCCCTATCAGTGGTCTGGAGTTGACAGGAAGTCACTTTTTCATAAAGGGGAGAGGACGCCATAGCTCAATGAAGCAGCTAATGGGTGATACTCTGTCGTCAATGCTAAAGATAGCTTTTAAACTGTAATAATTTAAAACAGCTTAAAGGTGTCACGGTGTTCCCCACTGGACTGGGATGCACGTTTCATTATTGCAAAATCTCAACACTTCCTGTCTGACTTGAGCTGTAAGGCCCATGCTTAAACATCTTGATCTGTTCCATAAGTTTCTAATTCTCACTGGCAGTAATGGTTTCTTGCAACTCTCTCCCAAACTAAAATCAACTTGGCCTGATACTGAACATCAGTCATGAGCAGAGAAGAAGAAGAATAGTGGCAGATTTGCAGCTTGGTTAGTCAGTGTAATTAACTGCATGTATGGTTCATTGTCTGCAGTGTGGAATATTCTTTCAAACTGGAAAGTTTACCGTCCAACACTGGTTCTTCAAAGGGCATCTGCTGGCTCGTTACAATTGACGTAGCATCTTATTTCAGGAGTGAACATCAAATCATGAATCATGAGCGAGTAAAAATAACCAATCCTGTCAAATTGATTATGTTAAATTACATTATATTAGACTGCAGCTGAATAGAGAAGACAGTTTGACATGTCACAGTAGGAAAAAAAAACAGGTGTGAATAATCAAATTAATGATGGCTGAATTCCATTTAGCTGCTTTCGGTTGAGGGTCCTGGTATTGTGCGTGCTGACTGTCACACTGTCATGTGTTACTGGGACGCTGAGATTGTTAATGTCATTAGAAACGCATGGGTTTTACCTGCTATGACAAGTTGAAATGTCAAACCCTATCATACTCAAAGCTGGATTTTCTCAACATTTTTAATGCAAAATATTTTCATCAGATCACATTCCTGTGACTCACCGAAATGTGTTTTTAGTGCGTTTCAAATTTCAGTCCGTCGTGGGTTTGGATTAGCATTTCAAATTCAAACACACAAAACCCTTTACTGGGACAAGTTAAGTCGTTCTCACAACTTCCAGTGAAGACGCGATATCCTTTTACGCTGTGCAAAATACTGGGATTTGGAACATTTACCCAGTATATGTGATGCAAACAGGCCAAATTTGAAGACTCAAACTTGTGTAGTCACGATTCCAGAGCAATATCATATAACACACATCGCTCAGGGGATCCAGAGTTCAGAAGTAATTCTAATAATTAAGATCCTTTTTAAAAAGAATTAAAAGGCTGCAACAGTTCCTGGTTTGATAAAAACAACAAAAAACAAAAACACACAAATTATATATTGCACATGTTTTAGGCAGATGCTCCCTTTGGTTCCTCCCTCTGTTTAATGTTACTGATTTGCTTGACCCCTCTGAACTATATTAGACCACATCTCATAATTGTGTGCAATGTACTGAATAACAGCAAATGAAAACGTTAAAGAAGAGCGGAGCAGTCAGAGTAAAGGGAGTGCACTGTAACTACAGATGGAGGAGAGGAGGATGAGCAGGAATGAGGAGGAGGAGGAGGAGGAGGAGAAGGGCCAGTGCCCCATATTGTCCTACTCCTTCCTCTGCGTAGCTGCCTGCCTGTAATTATCAGTCAGATTATTATTGAGTGCTAATTTATTGCCTCGCTGGGAGCTATGTGTTAAATAAACGCAGCGGAGTAAATAAAGAGAGGGGGGGGGGGATGGGAGACAGACTGCTGCTGCTATCAGATGGCAACACAGCACACGCGCTGCCCTCGGGGGAAGAGCGAGACGCGCGAGTGTATATTTATACGTGTGTGTCCCAGACCCCACTCGCAAGCCCAAACACTAGTGTTCCATGTGTTGTGTTGATGATCCATTAGACTGTTAACATTGGTGCGCTGCCCTCAGATGCTCTCTTCATGTGTTCCTTCTGTAGTGGATCAGGGAGTTGGCCCTCAATAACTGATATCGCTGTCACGTCTACGCGGCAGACACGCTGACTAACAGCTCAGCCAGCCGCCATCTGTTGTCCCTACAGCGCCGCCTCGGAACCTGCAGCACGGTATGGCTGCTGAAGAGCTCGGGTTTGAGTGGTGGGGGATTTTGATGTCTGATATTTGTGGTTTTTGGTTTGATTTGGCTCGGTTTGTTAGAGTCTCTGTACCAATTCCAAAATGTGCCTTTTTCAGTACAAATTAAAAAAAAAAAACTTTCTCATTTAAGAAGTCAGAATTCTCAAATGTCAGATGTTGTCTTAATACGAGCTGCCTGCTTGAATAATCAGTCTTAAAATGAGCACATTTCTAATTTTAAATAAGATGACGTCAACGAAGGGTTACAAAAAATTACGAAGCTGACCAGACATTTGACGCCAGCTCTTGTTAACTGACAGGTTTGTGATGACCTGTGTCATCAGTGCTACAATCCAAACCTTATTCATCTGTCTTTAGTCTGATCCAAGGCTCCTCTGTGGCGATCAGAGCAGCAAAGAGATGAACATTAGTCAAGAACTGGACTCCCTCTATTCTAAATGATGATGGGCCTCGAGAAACAGAGCAGGCAGACGACTTGTCCTACCTGTACATGACGGGGGGACGTTGGCTAATATGTTTGGCTTTGAATTGTCACAAGTGTAACCCCAAAATCTCATGGTCTGGTCTCATGGTTGTCTTCCTTCCATGGTTGTCAGTTCTCTTGAATGTGCACCGACACATCTACGTGTGGTAGCTTGCTCCAACTGGCAGTGGGACATTTAGACAGCAGGCAAAGATGAAAGAGCAGTGAAACAGTTTGAAACTTCTCATTGACTTATTTGACATGATTTGTCTTATTGTTATGATGGAGTGAGAATTTGCATGTGCTGTAGTATTGTAGAGCTGAGACTGAATCAGCAGAGTGACAGTGCACTGATGATGTCTTGAGATTGATCCTGATGCTGCTCCATTGACAGAGCAAGGTTTTGACATTTCTGCTGTGATTTGGGAACATTTCCTGATGCTGTAAATGCTGTGTTGATGATCTGGTTCCTCCATTGTAGACACAGTCTTTCCTGGTTGTACATATTGAATTTGTCATCTGAAATCACAAGATTAATGCAGTACACACTGGTTTTAATGAATTTTTTCTCCAATGAAGCAAGACATTTTTTTTTTTCTTTGAACCATCAATTAGACTCCTCCCACACAATAATGAATAAGTATAAGTGGGAGGTGTGAAACAACATAGAAACTCCCTTCTATGTCATGCTTTGCTCATTGGTCCATTTACTGTGCATGTTAAACTGTTGTTGGAGGTTTTACATTGTTAGTCCTGTTTTCACTTATTTCTAAAAAACAAAAAAAGGGAGCTCCAGTTAACAAGCAAAACTGCATTGCAAACAAGTGGAGCTGCCTAAACCTCAGACAGAGGCTCTCATCTCTTTTTTCCTGCTTTCTGTGATTTTGTTTTGTCTCACTTTCCCCTTTATTATTTCATAGACGTTAACCGTTAAACCTCCCTCTCTCCTTCCTCCATCTCGTTTTCAACTCCTTTACTCCTGCTTGCTTCCTCTGTCTCACACATCTCCATGTTTTTACCTCTGTCTGCAGCTTCTAAATAGATGCTTCACACCTCGAGCTGTGTACTGAATTGATTCATATGCAGAAGGCGCCCGGAGCAGGAAGAATGTACGATAATACGTTTTAAAGCTAATCTCCTGTTTAGCTCGTGGCTAACAGCTACCTTATTCAATTATGCACCCTCTTAATAACTGAAGTTATTTTTGATTGCATTTGTTATGTATTTGGTCTTTTCTTGTCTCTTGCATTTTTTTTTTGTGTTTCCTTCTTTTTTCATCTTCTCAACCAGATGAGTTTTTACCTTTTTTGTCGTTTTCATTTCAGTCATATAGGCTGTTTTTCAAGTGCCAGGGGAGAATGAGTTTGATGTCCTGCATGGCAAACTGCAGTTGTTAACTATTATATTAATTTGTAAATCCCTCTTTAATTGCAAGCGTCCGATTAGATAGTGCAAAGTATGATCTGAACAAGTCTCTCTGTACATAATATCCATCTTAACTTAAAGGGTAAAATGAAACACTTTTTTGAGTGACAACCTCTAAAAGCACAATACTTGATATCCCTGCAATTTTACACTACTTTGTGAGCATCTAGTCACATTGTGTTTCTTTTGTGTGCAGGCCAGTGTGGCCAATAAGCTGATGGAGATTCTGATACTATACAGGAGTGAAAAACAGAGACATTACAAAATGAACAATTGCACAGTGTTATCACTTAGGTTAGATTCTAGACTGGGATAATGTATTAGTAAAGCTTGTTCATCATCCCTTAAAGTTAGGCTTCAAAACTGTTTGTCAGTAACACCACAAAAACCATAGTGCAAAAGACTTGTTGAGTTGAATTGACTTTTTCTTTCTTAATTATTTTTTAACAGAAGTCTTATTTTGAGAGTATGTTCTTTGCTGCAGGTCACATTAGATATCAAACATCAGCGCTTTTTGGAACCAACCTGATGAGAATGTTTCTGTCAAGGATCAAGAGCTGGCGTTGAATTCTTGCTGAGCTTTGTACTCTTTATAACTTATTCTTTAATTTACATTATAATATATTTTGGACTGATTGTTGGAACTTCATGTGTTTAAGCAACATTTCATATTTGAGAGATTTGGCTTCTTTTTATTAAGTGAAACAAGTATGCATCTGTGTAATGAGGCTGCACTTTCCTGAGCTAAACACTGGGACTTTACAGCTCTGTGAAGTTCTAATGATATTGGTTGTTTTATCCTCTGTCTCAACAACGTAAACACTAGAATCATGTATTCAAAGTGATCTAATTTGACTGTACAGGATGACCAACCTAAACTTTTCTGCCGTTTGACCCTGTTGTGTTCTCGCCGAGGCCTTCTACTCCAGCAGTTTTCTGTCTCATTGAAATAAATGATGGCGCTGTGTTTTTTTTTCTGTCCCTGCGAATGTTGGTCTAAACACAATTTAAAGCACTAAACCTGGATTACAGATGGACTCACTGATGCACATTAGTAGAGACAAAAAAAAGATTAAATGAATAAATGAATGACAGACACAAATAGAATGCCAGGTATCATGAGAGTGTAAGCCTCAGCCCTCCTCTGTGTGTATGTGTGTGTGTGTGTGTGTAAAGTCACGCCTGGCTGGCTGTTATCTACCATAGACTCGCAGGTCCCTGGAGGGACACCAGAGGAGTCATCTGATTCACTTGCAGTTTCTTCTCTGACTGCAAATTAAAACGGGACCAACACACAGAGAGGCACAGATAGGAAGGAGAGCTGTGTTTTTTTTAATTAAATTCATTCTGTCTCTGCTTAATCCCCGCCAAACAGATTCTCGTCTAACATATAAAATTAGCACACAAACTGTTTCAGTCCTTCCTTTCACCTGCATTAACATGCAGCCAGCTGCAGCTTTTCACTCGACAGCGGAAGTATCTCTCACATCAGACGCCCTCTCGCTCTTTGTCTCGCCTCAGTTAAGGTCTGTTTATGAAACACAGACGATCGGCTCTGATTTGATTTGGCGTTCAGCAGCCCTGATAATTATGATGAATCTTCCTCCCTCTGCGTGTGTGTGCATGTGTGCGAGTCGACTCTCTTCACCTCCCCTGCACTGATGCTCCTTTTCAGTGCCACAGTGCTGTTAGTCAGGCCTGGAACAACAGCGCTCTAAAATATTGATTGGCATTAATTTGCTGGGTGTAGCAGATGTGTAAGATTTTGTACATTAGAATAGTTCAAATAGTGTCTGACACGCTGCCAGTCTCAGAGATACTTTGCAGTTTTTTGTTTCAACTTTCTGCATGTGACAAACGCACACATCTGGTGTCAAAATAATCAAAAGTCAAAAGTTTTGCTCATGTTGATACATTTTGATGCCGTTAGGTTTTAACAAGGTTCTAGTCTGAGGGGTTGTCTCCTGGTGTGACGGTGCTAAAAGTCTTTGTGTAGTTTACTGGCAAAGCAACAAGAGGAGCCTTGTTGATGC
>JBBMOC010000033.1:204366-243942 GCA_037975185.1 Centropyge bicolor | reverse complement strand
CGCTGAAAAATGAAGCCAATGCGGAAGTGCAAAAAAGCTGCAGTTCCTCGAATAACCGCTAGAGCAGGCTGCAGAAGGGAGTCAATTACATTTGAGCCCCATGTTAAAATGTCCGATTTTACGACAGAAAAAAACATATTTACAGCCTGGTTCAAAACATGGCTCTAGTCTCATAAGCTGTTTTTCTACTCCATGACAACTCTGGGGGGGCGAATTTTTTTATAAGGCATTTGTTTAAAATATACAGCATACATCATTATACACAATTCATAGCTGTCAATCTAAGTGGCGCCACTTTACTAGCCACTGACGGTCTAAAGGGCAACACCCCGGCTAATTCTACTCACTGAGTTCAGGAAAGAGATCGTCGTGGGGTTAGCCAGCTAGCAACGATATTTAGCATTTAACCTAGCTGGTTAGCCGTAGCTAGTTTGATTAATTCGAATAAAGCGGCTTTTTTCAACGGCTTTTTTCAGCCAATAGCGTTCATTCGACCCGCCTCAGCTCCGCCCTCGCTCCACCTCTTTGTCCATATTTGGAGTAACCGGAGGTAGGCTACCAAGATGGCTACGCACTACGAAACCTATGGGTGACGTCACGGACACTACGTCCATATTTTATACAGTCTATGTTTTTACCCCCAAATTTCCTTCAATTTAGAAGTTCTTTTCCAGTCCAGAAAAGCCTAGGCGATCCTTGTTCATTACTGATCATTACTATCATTTACTTAGTGGAGAGAGTGAACAGGTTTAAACTGAGACTTTTTTTTCATGTTTCCATATTATGTTCAGCTGATATTATTTGATCCAGTTCCATCATTGCCAACCCCAGACTAACCCATGTTGAGGTTTTAAGAAAAGCTCTGCTCAAACAACGCATCTGTTAAACACACTTGTTCATGTTTAATCTTATCTCAATATATATCTATATGTAAAGAAGATGTTCTACAACCTAAAAGCACAATATAGAGTAATCCTTTCAGCCATCTGACTATACTGAATCAAGCTCTTGCAGCAGGCGATTCCAAACTTTTAAACACTGGTGTATACAGTACATAAAACCAGCCCCAAACAAACACACACACACACATTTGTACAATCACACAAATGCAGGCACAGAGACATTTCAGCCTGCGCATGCACACACCATAATTATCCTCATGATTTCATGCATATTCACTGAGCCGCTGCACTGTGACAGCGAGTGAATGGACATAAATGGTGCTGTGCTGTAACTCTCATTACGGACATTTTTGTAACAAGAACGACTGAGGCAGTGAGAATGTGATCCAACACACCTGCTGAAAAACACAGCTCTAACATTCATAAGTAGAAGTGTGTGGCAGGGACAATCGCACTGCTGGAACCTTTTCAGATACAACCCTTTTAGTGAGGGATATCAGTACTTTTGTATGAAAAAATGCTACTTTTTTTTACCTGTGTTTTTATACAGTGCCAATGTAGAAAGGTAGAAAATATATACTTCTACATTTGAATATACAAACATGCCAAAAGTACATTCCACATAGCTGCTACAGGCGAATAAGATGGAAAGTTCAGTACACAGAAAAAATGTGCAGGAAAAAGCGCCGCACAAGGTTTGTCTGTGAATGTGATTCAAAGGGGATTTTAGCCTGCCTGAGCATCTCCAGAGAGCCCTTACAAGCCCTTTCTCTCCCTTTCATCTGTCTGACATTTACCAGGCAGAAAAGGTGTGGAAGCTGTTGGTCTCGAGTTAAGTCTCAGCCTCACCAGGCACCACACAAGAAGGACCTTTACACAGGCTCTCTGGGGGAGGCACTCTTCTAGTTCTCAGATGGAGAAGACCTTTACAGGACATTATGTGTAAAATCTTAGTATTATGTTCTGTTTACCGTGGCTAATTCAAGCCGGTCCTGCAAAAAACAAACAAAAAAAAAAAAACAGAAGTGGTCGGAGCAGCTGGATTCACTCGGGGCAACAGTGGCATTGTAGTGCCGTCACTCCAGTGTTGTTCCTGTGGCTCATCCGTTTGTAGCCCAGGGTCGACTTTAGGCTCAGTCGCTCACTGAAGCTTTTATGTATTCGCTTTTCTATCAATTCACATTTCCTCAATCATTTATTTATTTGTGCTGTTGGGAAATTGGAAGGAAGAAAAATCTCAATCCATGTTTGGAATAAATCTTTGAGGATTGGCCCAGTGGGTAAAAAGATGTGTGTGTATATGTGTGTGTGTGTGCATGTTCGTAGAGGTTATGTTTAGTGTCTGCCATAAGCTACCATAAGCGGATAGAGTTCTTGGTGGCCACTGACTCGAGCAATAAGCTTTTTTCTGTTTGGTTAAATCTGAGGTTTGGACTTTTTAGGCATGTGTGTCCAATCCTGTCCTGCTTTCTTTCTTTCTTTCTTTCTTTCTTTCTTTCTTTCTCTCTCTCTCTCTCTTTCTTTCTTTCTCTCTCTCTCTCTCTTTCTTTCTTTCTTTCTTTCTTTCTTTCTTTCTTTCTCTCTCTCTCTCTCTCTCTCTCTCTTTCTTTCTTTCTTTCTTTCTCTCTCTCTCTCTCTTTCTCTCTCTCTCTCTCTCCCTTCCTTTTATCTTTTCTTTCCTAATAAAAAATCTGTATTCTGCTTGTCAACTAAATAAACATTTATTATATTGCTGAATAGTCTGTGAGATCAGTCTCAGTATAAATGAATGGAAACAGGAGGATTCACAAATGTATTTCTGAATTTATAACTAAATGAATTTCTCCATAGATATTATTCAGTACACACAAAAGCCAGTCAGATGGCCTTTTCTGCTCCAGGTAGTCACGTAAGCGTAGCGGGGGTTAATTTAATGTGATAGCATAGCGTTACTTCTGCACAGACCGCCATTATGAATTAGAACTTAGAGGAGGGAGCATCTGGTAGCTGCTTTCCATCAGATACAACTCTCCTGAGCTAGTTAGCCAATGGATGATCTGAGGTTGTCTGGCATTGTATAGCTAACTTGTTAGCCAACACTTAGTCTTAAATCACTAAATTAGCAACCAGCTACCAGACTCCATGCTGAGGTTGACCTGCTGGATGTAACGCTACACGATCACATTAGCAAATGATAATCTTGAATCTAAGCTTACATAGTTGGCTGAAACAGAAGGAGCCATCTGATTGGCTACAAGTAATTCCTTTTTGAAGAAAATGCATCGTTCACAAATGATCAGCAGTTTGGTAAAGATGATCATTTATATTCTTTATATTCTTTATTGCTTATTTACTCTTTATATTTTATAAATCTTGAAAAACATTTCTGAATCTTTCCGTTCCTTCCGTTTGTGAATGTCTGCATTCATTAAAAGTGACACTGATCTGACTCTGTATTTGAAACACACACACACGCAGAGTTCTTAGTGTCAGATGCCTGGCTATTTGTGTTAGTCTCATTAGTAACAGGTTGGGTTTGCAGAGGGAGTAGAAGACTGGCAAGCTGACATACGGGTGGCACAATCTGTGTTTGCTGTTGGGCTTAGGAAGTTTGTAGACAGACCTCGATGTGTGGGTATGTGTGCTTATGTGTGTGGGTATGTGTGTGACAGAGAGACAGACGGACGTAGAGAGTGAGAGAGAGATTTGTTTTGCATGCATACTGTATATTCAGGTGCACGTGTACTGTATATGTAAATGCAGGAATTTATGTGTTTATCTGCCGGCTCAGTGTGTTTGCACCAGAAGCCACATAATGCCTTGGTTTTGGTCTGTTTGACTGCTCAAAATGTTTGATGCTTGAGGTTTAGTTCTCTCAAACTGCTCAGTTGAACTGAACTGAAATGAGTGAAGTCAAACAGAGCGAGACTTATGTTGATGTTATCTCACCCTTTGCATTAACATACGTCCAGGTTTTGGATGCAACAGAAGCTGACATTATAATCTGACAATATGTATTGGGAAACTAAAAGAAGGCTTTGCATTTTTACTTATATAAAAGAGATAAAACTCACTCATAACCTGACTTGTTGGTGGAAAAAGTGAATGTTTACTCAGCTGTATTTTCCACCCTGTCCATGGTGAGGCAGAGCATTGAGAGTTTAGTGATGCCCAGTTTTTAATAGTTTCGACAAACCAGTCTACTTGGTAGATAATCCATCTCCATCTTTCCATTTCCTACAAAATGCCAACAGCAGTATCTTTTCTTCAATGTGGGCGTAAAGCTTTTCTTCGTCTCACATGCACCTTTTACTATCAGAATAATTCTCCCTTTGTCTTTCTCTCTTTGTCTCTCACTGCCTGTCTTGCTCACTCACTCACTCTCTCACACACACTCAGAGTACAGTTTGAAGCAGGTGGAAATAGAGCATACAGAAGGAGATAATAATCCTCCAAGTCTGACAGGTTGCTTGACACGCTGGCAGCAGGGGCCTCCACGTAGTGCACCAGAAATATCCACACACGCACATGCACGCACACACACACACACTCATTCACATGCACACGCACACACTGCTTTAGTCCAAATAATGCCAATGGCAGTACCTTTTCCCTGGCTGGAGAGAGACACAGAGGACTTATTTAGTATGGCATGCACGCAACACACACAATGTATACACACACACACACACACACACACACACACACACACATATTAACATGCATACACACATTAACAACATACTGTATGTGTATTCCTTACACGATAGAGCCAGGTTGGTTTTCTGATCAGAACTTGAGTTTTTTTTTTTTTTAAATACTGTATTTAAAACTCCACTTTTCTGCTGTGTTGCACTTTCTTATGGTAATGCATACACTCTGGGCCCTATGTAGACCGAGTCAAAGTTTAACGCTTTCATCCTGCGGAAAGCTATCTGCTCAATATGCTGCAGCGAGGGCTTCAAATCTGCTTATTAGTTTAGCTTGTTAGCAATATTTCCACTGAGGCTGCACCCATCTGGAGATGAAGATATGAATTTCATAATAAGTTAACATTGCTAAACATTGCAGAGTTGCGGCTTACATTCCAGTTGCCTCATTATTTTGCTTAAGCAAAAAAAAAAATGCTTGTGTACATTCCTCAACAGTGGTAAACACACAGCGAGATCCGACCAGCTACAATTACTGTAGTTTAAGTACGAAGTGTCCAGAAGGAGGCGCTGTGACACAGAAGAATATGATTGTTTGTGCAACAACTTTTAAAGATGGGGCGATAAATGCTGTTGAAATGTTTGTACTTTGCATCTTGTGGAAGTGCTTGACTGTGAGCAGATGAGATACCAGTTGACTTAGACACGAAATACCTTGATATTGACCTAAAATCAGAAAAAGTTTTAAGATATTTAAGATTTATTGTTAGCATTTTTTTCATTACTGAGAGGAGGAAAAACTTACGATCTAAGCACAAAATCTGTTTTCTTAGTTAATGAATGAGGACCACATAATTTAACATCTAATCTGCCAGGCTGAATTTATTTTTCACCTTTCGACAAAGCCAGGCTAGGTGTTTCTATCCACTTCCAGTCTTTATACTAAGCTAAGCTACTCTGGCTGTAGCTTCTTATTTAACAGACACATATGACTCCTCTAACTCTCATCAAGAAAACGAATATAACGTATTTCCACAAACTACTCCTTTAAAATAAACTATTGACTAAATAATTGACTTAGCTACTTGCAATCTTAGCCATCTACTTAAACAACATTCTGGATGATATATTCAGGACAAAATATATAATCTACACAGCAGACGATTCAACAAAACTCTAGTTTGACTTCAAGTAATGAATACTTTCCCAATCCTACTTCTATCTAAATATATATATACATCCCACTATAAATCGATGCAGGTCTGCCTGAATGTCAGTGTGTGCTGTTGGGTCCCAAACTAATGTTAACAGAGTCGTTAGTCGGAACGATTAGCTGACTAGATGTTCCATTAGTGGCTTCTGTGACCCCTCTATGGCTACAGTGCAGGATAAGAATATCAGGCATACAGAAAAGAATAATACTTAAGTAGATGGAAGTACATACATTAACGCATGTAGGACACAGAATATGACACAGCGACATGTCTCTCAGAGCTCGGACACACAGCAAACACACACACACACACACACACACACACATTAGATGATAATTTTGTGTTGTTCGGTGAATGCCACCGCCACTGCCGGGTCAGAGCAAAAGGTCACATGATGTGGGAGTGTGTGTGGGTTAAAAGACTGCTCCTTTTACAGTTGGATCAAAGAGCATCCTGTGTGTCTGTGTGTGAGGTGTTTTTGCCACCCATGTGTTTGTGATGTCTACAAAATTAGGCCTTTTGCTGCTTCGGCAAGTGTGTTCATTTTCTTATATTTCAGTCAAGATAGAACAACCTTATCAATGCTCCACTTTGACTGTTTATCCTGATATGTAGCTTGCAGCATTACATTAAAAAAAGGCATTGCTTTAATGAGCCAACAACATTGAAATGCACTGTAAAAATAAATCCACCCAATTACTTTTGAGCTCCACCATCCACTCCCAACATTCACCAAGCACCAAATTTAAGAAATGTGTTCCCACAGTTGCAGGGTGGTTGTAAACACGTGCAGACAGCTGGGGGAGAATGGCTGCAATCATCAGCAGCAGGGAAGCAGAAACTTGTTTGGCTATTGATGGCTGATGACTGCAAAGTACAGCTGTTGCCACCTTTTCACAGCTGACAAGCTTGATGACACTTTACACATTGGCTAACTTTTCCTGCCTCTCTACAGTTCTGTTAAGTTTTGATGGCTTTCTTTACAAATAATCAAGAGTGGTTTTCCATCGTATATATTTGCATCATTACTATTTTTTTCTACATGAGTTTTCAGCCATACAGCCCAATCATCATTGACTGAGTATTCAGATGGAAATCATGAGGAAATACAGAGAGAAGCCTCAATGCAGCCATGATGCTGGGAGCACCTATTCAGACCGAAGGCTAGATTGACAGAGCAGGAAAACTGAACAGTGTCGGCCGAAAGGTCTACAGGGTGGAGAGAGAAAGAACATAATGCTGCTCAGTGTTACACTACCTGTACATGTCTTCTTGTCCAGAGCAATCAATGCTGCCTGTGCCACATGCTCCAGACGGATGAAAAACTGGCCATGTGCAGGTTAATATTTGTGCCACTACAGGCTGATACATGTTGTAGATTTTGTCCTTGAACCAAGCGGCAACCTCCGCCGCTGAAAAATGAAGCCAATGCGGAAGTGCAAGTGCAGTTCCTCGAATAACCACTAGAGCAGGCCGCAGAAGGGAGTCAATTACATTTGACCCCCATGTTAAAGTGTCCGATTTTACGACAGAAAAAAACATATTTACAGCCTGGTTCAAAACATGGCTCTAGTCTCATAAGCTGTTTTTCTACTCCATGACAACTCTGGGGGGGGGGGGGGGCGAATTTTTTTATAAGGCGTTCGTTTAAATTATACAGAATACATCATTATGCACAATTCATAGCTGTCAATCTAAGTAGCGCCACTTTGATTGACAACTAGCCACTGACGGTCTAAAGGGCGTCACCCCGGCTAATTCTAGTCACTGAGTTTGGGAAAGAGATCGTCGTGGGGTTAGCCGGCCTAGCAACGATATTTAGCATTTAACCTAGCTGGTTAGCCGTAGCTAGTTTGATTATTCCGAATAAAGCGGCTTTTTTCAGCCAATAGCGTTCATTCAACCCGCCTCAGCTCCGCCCTCGCTCCACCTCTTTGTCCATATTTGGAGTAACCGGAGGTAGGCTACCAAGATGGCTACGCACTACGATTTGCTTCATTTTTGCTCTTCAGAAACCTATGGGTGACGTCACGGACACTACGTCCATATTTTATACAGTCTATGCCTTGAACAAGATACTTCAACTCTTATCTACTCACTCATTGTAAGCTAGCATAAATGAGAGTGGCTATGCAGCATGAAAAGGAAGGTAAGTTGGAAGATTTGAGCAATGATAGGACCAGAGTAGCAAGAAGTATCAGTGAGGATGGTGGAAGATAAGTAAGAGATAAAAGCTAACAGGTTGTGTTTCATGCAAATATCAAACATGTTTGATATAAATGCTTGTAACTGTAACAAATGCTTTGTGCACAAAAAATACTACTGAAAGCTAAACTGCTTTTATTTGCTCTGTTAGTGTAAAGTAGCTGTTTTAATTGAATCATTTGTTGTGAAGTCAAACTGCTTTCTCACCTTTGACAGCACTGGCTTTATGCTTATGGGTCTATAGTTACTGGCTTTGTAGTAGGTAGGAGTGACACTGTTGTGTTTCCAGTCGTTAGAGGAAGTGCTGTATTTAAGTGACAAGTTCATTAAATGAGCAATTAGAGGAGCTGAAAAGTGATTTTGTTTACTGGTGTCTCATTGGTTGTAACCACATCAAAAAATCATGATCTGCATGAACACTATCCAATTCCCTTTCTCTGTAAGACCCCCTCCCACCAAACCCACAAGTTCGAATGGTGGCAGACAGAGTCGGTTGCCCTGTGAAACTTCCTGCCTCTTTGGGCCCGCTCTCCAGACCCCACTCCCTCTTGCCGTGACTCGTATTCTTAAAGATGCCCCTCCAGCACTTCTTGGCCCCAGGGCAGCGCTCCCCAGGCCTCAGAGGCAGCTGTGACACCGTCTAACAGCGGGATGAGAGGCTAGTACACCACACACACACCACCATCCCTCCTCAGCTATTCCCCACTGTTTGTCATCATACCTCTTTGCCATTTGTCAATACAAACACTATCGCGTCAAACATAATGAGCCCGAAGCTCCGTGTGGAGCCGGGTTGTGTTCATACACGTGTTTTGTTCTCTGAGCTGTTTTAGACAAAGGAGGAATTGGAAATTTATCACAAGTTGCAGGATTTTCTGCAAGATTTTCCACCATTGAATCCGGGGTTCACTTTCACTTTGTGCTGGCACAGTGCGAAAATGAAGTATGGAGATTTGTAGAACAGCCAATATAAATGACATCTCTTTCATCTGTAGTAGCATATATATATAGTTTGTTCGTATGAGTGTGTTGAGGTTATTGAGGATAATGAAGGAACAATAAATGGTGGGAAATGAATGCAGATAAGGGCACAGTGCGTCGTCTGTGTGTGGAGGTGAAGAAGCTTCTTGTAAAGGAGTGGAAAAGACGGAGTGGGGGAATTATGTTGAGCAGCAGGAAGAGGGGGATGGTGACAGTTCAGTGCCAGTGTAGAAACTAAGATACACCGCAGACGCCAGCTGCTGGATCAGAACCCCAGCAAACACCCCCTTAATTCACCACTCTCACCATGGCAACCAGGGATGCCACACGTTTTCCTTTTGTCCCTTTGAAGAAAGGTAAAAGGATAATTTGTCCTAAAGTGAAATTGGCTTTGATTGCATGTTTTTGAGTTTTTCTATACACGACTGATGCTTTAAATATACACTACATGTAAGTGTGTGGACGATCCTGGGCAGAGAAGAACAAATTATATAAACCTGCTCATACATGGAAAAACAAACAAATCACATCGCTCACACTGATACCAGTTATGTACCAGTATGACTATAGTAATATGTGTCTCCTTGAAATCACAGGGTTTGCACTATGTTCTCAGCAAGGAACATGTCCTCTCCTTCTATTGTCAGTCATTGTACTGGATTTCTCTTTATGGCAGTTTTGGTCAAATGGTCACAAATACACCTGAGGCTAGATTTACTATTAAACCGTGTGTAGGAACAAAAAATCAAGCAGTTTACCACATTAATAAAAATGGTGTTAATAAGAATAAGGCGGTGTGCCTTAGACCATGCACATGCTTTTCTAGATAGAGCTTACAGGATGAGGTGGAGATGTAAGAATGCAATTTGGAGATGGAGGTGGAGATTCAAGTTAAATATTAAAAATTAGCCAATTTGACTGCTTGTCAAAATTTTAAAATGCCTGTCAAAGCTGAAAAGGTTTTAAAAAAAAAAGTGAATTACTTCAGTCAGTATGTATTTTTTTCATTTTTCATTTACTTTTTTTTAAAATCAATATACAAAATTTTTATTACAAAAAAGAAAATTTGTTCTACATGAAAGTTTCCAAAGTTCCACATTAAAAATGGCATTTTTCATTTACATAGGAGTTGATTCATTATGACCCCTGATGTTTAATGATGGTGGATCAGATATCACTGTTGCAGATTGATGTGATGAATTAGTGATTTGGCTGTTGTAAATAGCTACAAATGTGCTCAATGTGGCTCATAGTGACAGCTGCTCTGGCATTATTGGAGAACCTTGCCATGAAATCAGGCCACGTTTTTGCCTTTCTTTCTATCGACAGGTCTAATGAATGGTCATGCAGGGAGACAGGTAGAGCAGATATTGGTCTATGTCTGAGTTCATCTATGGCACACTGTGCATGAATACAGTTCATATAAAGTTTTCCTGTCTCTGTACTTACTGTTGAGTTTAATATCATATGGGCAGTAAAAGTAAACTTTTCACATCAGGAAAAAGTACTAATGAGGTTACACTGAGGCACGGTCTCAAAAATCTGACGCTTTGCTTCATTCTGTTCTTCCACCTTCCTTTCCCAAGGCTCAGAAAGAGTCGATAAGGCTAAGTGCCCTATTTTAATGTCATGGCAACGGCCAGCACAAGCAGCGCTCCGACCATGAATTTTCTTGACCTTGAAGTTGGCTTCGCCCGTGCCACAGGTGGGAGGGTCCTTTTTTTTATTTATTTACTTGTTTATTTGTTGGGGGGTTTTTTGCTGTCAGTCTGTCAAACCACATCAAACTAAATATGTGGACAAATGCTCAGAAAAAAAACACTAATGCAAATGTGAAACTATTTTTAAATATATGTACATTTTAAAGCAGGAGTGCTGGTAAATCAGTCGGCATTTGTCTATAAATTCAAATATGTGATTCTGACAGTATCTGTTGTCTACAGCTGCTTTAGATTGTCTGAAAAGCTTCCTCAGTACATGAAATCCCTGCAGCCATCTAAGACAGCAGGGCAGATAAGTTGATAAATCTGCAGTCTATGATTGGAGCAAACACATCGGACTGCTCGGTTGCAACTCAGTTTTCTGCCTGAAAACAGAATCCACCACTTTATGCTGGTCATTGCACTTGCACATTAAACCAGGACCCTTAGTGTTGATGTTCTTTTTCAAAATTTTCTTTGATTTGTGAAACTCTTTTCTGCGTACACTCTCAGAGTATTTGGACTGACTGGTGTGACTTAGAGTCCCATCTGTCAAAACAAATTCATGTTGGTAGCCGTCCCATTTTTATTATTAGCTGCACAGTCGCAAACCATATTGTGGTTCAGGGTTGGCATGTAGCACTACTGTGTGTGTTAGATATTTAGGAAGATGTGTAGCCAGAGTTTAGAAGTCGGGGCATGTGGTCAGACTAGGGATGAGCCGGATACTCGTTTCAGACGAGTATCCGTTACGGATAAAGCATTTTTGACGAATACGATTATGATACGATTAAAATCCGTCAATATCTGTGCTCGTGCTGAAGGAAAATCCTCATTGTGTAACTGACTGTCTTCGCGCTCTGTGATTGGCCAGTCACACACAGCGCCCGCCCCTCCCTACACAGACACGTCTCTGCCATAGACAGTATGGTCTCTGCACGTCTCTCCCAACATACGCGCGGTGCATTTGACAAGACAGAGCTGAAAACGGCTCGCGTCGCGTCGGTAAATGCCTCCGCTCCGGTCCGATTTTTTTTTTTTTTTTTTTTTTTTTAACCGTCTGCTTGCTCTTAGTTTGGCTGGTGATATGAAGTCAATTGAAAATTGCTCGTACTGAACGCGGTGCTTTTGAGAAGATGTGAACAAGGCTGACATATTATTTCCCTGTTTGCCATCACTGGATGTTTGCATGAATCATGAAGTTCACACAGATCATTAAAAATAAACAGTCTTACAGACCACTTACACACATACACATACATAGCTGAACACACAAAGTAGCCTATATTAATATTTTTATTGTATGTGGCTGCATGCAGTATCTGACACTTTCTCTCTGCAGTTCATGAAAATAATATTATAAATATTATGGAGATATACTGTATATAGGCTTTGAATGCAGTAGATTAGCAACTTCTGATCAATCCATATCAATTTCAGACTTAAAATAATGTACAGTTTTAAGCCTCACCCATTTCTGCACTCACTTCCGGTTTAGGCCCCGCCCACTCCGAATACGGATACAGATACAGATAATGTAGATGGTTAAACAGATACGGATACAGATACAGATAGTGGTGTACTCGCTCATCCCTAGGTCAGACATTTGCCAATCACTTGCTTAGCACCCTTGATTTGCCTCTGAGAGGAACACTTTATGAAATTTAAATGTTCTTTCTGTCATCATAAATCATGTGTAGTGTTGTATAATCCCTTTTAATGTACTTAACATACCTTCTTACATCTACAAACTTATTATACACAGAGCCCAGTCCAGCTCTAAGTAGTCAGGGCAAATTGTTTGCCCCCCCTAAAAAAAAAAAAAAAAAAAATCCCACTTCACAAATCTCTCTCCCTTTTCCCTCTCTCTCCCATCTCTACTCCCTTGCCTCTTACCTTCATGCCTTCTGCTGCCTCTCTTTCTTTATTCTTCCCTCACCTCCCTTCTAGCTTCGCCTCTCTTCCTCCGCCCGTCATCCTTCCCTCCCCAGCTGGTACAGTTTGCTGGTTAAATATTTGGGGGGGGATGCTGGGTGCTGGAAGGCCTAAGGAGGATCAGCAGTGGAAAGGCTGCAGTTGTTGTGGATTAGCTGCTTGTTTTATCATAATACCACTGCCTGCTTGCTTGGGGTTTGTTGCTCACCGGGCAAGCTGCAGTCAGAAATCAAAAATGTATTAAAAAATGTATGAGCAACGCAACTCATTTACTGCTGAGCTTTAGTTTTGCTAGAAGAGGCTGGAATGGCGAAGCTTTCTTATGGATGAAGGTACAACTTTTCCTTCACACTTTAAGGTTCGTGTTGGAGGAATGTTGAATGAATTTTGGCCCGTGGTTCCCTGTGTGGCTTGTCTTACAGTAAAGGTAATATTCAGGTTTTAAAAATAAAGCCGGTGAAATTCTGAGCTGATAACTCACAGAGGGGTTTATACTTATGAGTTTGGAAGCGCGCAAAATGGAAAAACAAGTGAGGAAAGGAAGCTGCTACGGATGAGGAAAAGGGAAGGATGAAGAAATGCAGTACAGGAATGAAATAGTTTGACTAAAGCAATGGAATATGAGTTGAGAAAAAAAGTAACTAAAAATTTGTGGTGGATTTAGTGGTTAGTTAGTTAGGATATAGTCAAGATTCAAGATATAGTTTTAAAATTTTGAAATGAAAGGCAGTTTTCCAAATCGTTAAAGTAATAGTTTGACATTTTTCTAAATGTGCTCATTCACTTTCTTGTTGAAAGTTAAATGAGAAGATTGATTCCAGATCACCATAGCTTAGCATAAATCTGTCTATCTCTGTCAAAAATGAACATGTTATATGTCATGGACAGATATGAGATTGGTGTCTATCTTCTTATCTAACTCACACCAAACAAGTGAATTAGCATATTTCCCAAATTGCTGAATTAGTCCTATATCAATTGTCATATTAATTATATATTAATATTAACATTTCTCTCTCCAAAATCAAACACTTTGCCTCATTCTTGTTGCCAGTGTTTAAATATTAGATTCATTATATTTTGTCGTTATGATATATGAATATTTTCCTCAATATTATTTATTTCAAAATGTATTAATTTTTAAAATATTTGCAAACATGTCCTGATACTTTTTGAAATTCGAAATAGCTCTGTACATGCCTTCAATGCCTCACAGAGCATCTTTTCTTTCACTCACTGAAAACCAGGGCAAGACACAACACTTGTAGTTGTCAGACGGTCAAACCATTTTCACACTAGTTGTATTCTCAGATGTTTCATTTGAGGGCATGACACTGAATGACTCAGAATCTGATTGTGATTAGTCTGTGAACATGAAACCTTATATATAAAAATAAATCGAAAAGCCTTTGTCCATTTACAACTGCACCTACTTACAATACAAAAGAAGACACACACACACACACACACAAAAAAAAGGTCAACTAATGTTTTCTGTTTGTGTCTGTCTGTGTTGTCCCCCTGTGTGTCCTCAGAATTTGGAAAGATATGAACAGAGCAAGGAGCAATTCCACCAAGCTGCCTCCAAGACGGAAGAAAACATGAGGTGAGGGACACACATACACACACATTTGTTGTCACTATCCTTGTGAGGAAACTCCTTTTATGTAATGGATTTCCTCGGCCCCTTAACCTTAACCTAATTCTAACCCTAACACTCAAACCCTCAAAAAGCAATCTGGACCTATAGGGACCTCAATTTTGTCTCCACGGTGACAGGAAGTCCCCATGGGTTGGTGTGCAGTCAAGTTAATGTCCTCACCAGGATATAAAAACAAACACACACCCCCACACACATGCACACACACACACACACTCACAAACTAATTTGCAGTTCCAAAGTGAGGAGATATTATTCCCTGGAGCCTCTGACACACACCCACCAATTCACACGTGTACATGGCCGTGCACACAGCAGACTAATAAGCAGCCATAGATAGCGATCTGCTCTTTCCCTCATTTTTTCACCAGTCAAATGCATACATTCTCCAGAGCACACCTGACTAATGTGATAAGTGTTTTAATTGGCTGCTTTAATTAAGCCGAATTTAACAATACCCTCTTTCGCCATCCTTGCTTCTCGCTGTGGACTTGTAATGAGCCACAGCCAGGGAAAAGGTAGCTAATTATTGCCACTGCAGTCTGTAAAACACACAGCTGAAATTCACATTAGAGACCAGACCTTGACTTGCTGTTAAATTTGTGTCACACCAGTAACAGGGCTTTCCAGTGACAAGAGTCATTAGTGGAGCTCACTGAAAGTATTTATAGGCGAGGACAAAATAACACTTGTTTTTTTTGTGTGTCCTTCATTGCGTCCTTATCCCTGACAACAGGCTTCAGCTTGTGACCAGCTTTTTGTTCGTGAAGTTTATCTGTTGTTTTTCTTAACTTTTAAGTTTTCAACACATTTCAGTTCCAAATAATTCATTCAAAGAAAAATTCTCTTTTCTCTTTTTTACGACAACTTGGATCAACATTGCTCGAAATCGAAATATTGCTGATGATGATGAACAGTTTCTGATTGGAGTTCAAACCACTTAAATAATGGTTCTGAACAAAGCTATTGCATAAATGTCATAGCTGTGTAGAGAATGTGTGGTTTACCTTAGTATCTCTAAGGGTGGGTCCAGCCATCTTGTGAAGGAAAAGCATTTTGGCCTCTCATAACTGTGACATCATTTAGCATTCAACACTTATTAGTGAGGGATGGAACTTTGATCAACTGGTAAATAAAGAGCCTCAACAGTCCAGTTAAGAAGCCAAAGTGCACAATCTGTCAGTTTTTACCCTGACTTGTGAAGAAGATGCTTGAACTCCTCAGTTTTTCTCGCCGTCAAATGAAGTGGTTCAGCTAATCTGCCCAAAACCGTTGGCTTGTTTACGACCTGTCTTATTGTCTGACAGATTGTGTTTCTTGGCTCTTTGGACTTCTCTATAACGACGCCGCCATGTTCCCAGATCTCGGCAGTTACATCAGCGCGTGTAGTGTTTTTTTATAACCGACTGAAATGATGGTTAAAGCTGCTAAATATAGCCCATGAGCAGAATTATTCTGAAATGTACATTGTGTATAAGAAATTCAGTCTCTAGAGGTTGGATGAAGTTCCACTAATGAGAAAGACAGTAGATCAGCGGTTTTCAAAGTGTGAGGCGCGCCTCCCCTGGGGGGCGCCAGAGGGCTTCAGGGGAGGCGCGGCGAGTGAAAAAATAAACCCTAAAAGAAAAAAAACTGTAAACATCTGACAAGAGACAAGATGAATCGATTTTTAGTAGTGAAAGTGAGAGAGGGCACAGAGTCTGGGGCGAGCAGAAAACGGAGGAAGTATGACCCTGATTATTTAAAGTTTGGCTTTTCATGTATAGGTCCTGATAGCGACAGTATGCCACCATGTAAACTCAAAGAGGCCTTAAATTGAATGTATTCAAAAAGATATTAAAAAGCTCTGTTAAAATATGCTAAAAACAGATGCTAAAATACATAAAGATGTTAAAATGTGTTTAAAAACACGCTAAAAACATACAGATGTTAAAAATGTGTTTTAAAAAGATGTTTAAAAAATTATGTTAAAATGTGTTTTAAAAATATTAAAAACATACAGATGTTAAAAATGTGTTTTAAAAAGATATTAAAAACATACAGATGTTAAAAATGTGTTTTAAAAAGATGTTAAAAACATACAGATTTTAAAAAGATGCTGAAAACATACAGATGTTAAAATGTGTTTTAAAAAAAGACATTTATCCATGATTAAAATATAAAATAATAATAATAAAGATATGTTTAAGAACATACAAACATGTTTAAGATGTTTACAAAAATAAAGATATGTATAACATTTATTGTTTAAAACCTTTTTTAAGCCTGTGTGGTACATACAAAGTGACAACAATGACAATAATAATAGTAATAATAATTAGGGCGGTAAAGGGGGGGCGGCATGCTTTTGAGTTCTCTTTAGGGAGGCTCGCTATCCCACACTTTGAAAACCCCTGCAGTAGATGAACACATGTTCCTTCCTTAGTCTGTAACTCATGAATTAACTCTCCATTTAAGAAAACCAGATGCCACCAGTGGAGCACTGTGTGTGTAATGGGCTGTTCCCAGGAGCCGACAGCAGCCTGGAGATTACAAGGCATTACTGGTTAAGAAGATGTGTGGTCAGTCAATTCTACCTGGATTACTCCAAAAAAAAATAACCCAATAAAAAAAACGGTACAAACTCTTCAGAGAATAGAGGATCACCTGCTGACTACACATTCACACCAAAGCCCTGCGCTTCAGTTTTAAGCCTGATGATAGCGAAGAGTTCCCCCCCACACACTCACACACACACAACTCAGTGTGTGCCAGCCCTGCAGTTAATACACCCTTTCAATGGTAATCTGGGGTGACTGAATGCTGTTATCAGCATTTTAGGAACATGAGACCCCCGTCAGAGTCAGATATAAAGCAGTGTCAACACGTTTTTGATCTGCGCCGATGATGAAGGCCGAGTGATCTTACCTTTGGGGAATACTGTACAGGAATTCTCGCTAATCCTCTGCTTGTTGTGATGTGTGTGTGTGGAGGGGGAAGGAGGGTGTTTTAAATCCATAAGTGTTTTATCAGAGGTAGATAAAACGATGCGAGCTTCCTGTATGCCGCTACCTTTATGGTCAATTACATACTGCTCATGCAGGAAAGTGGATTAGGCTCTCATTCATTCTCTAATCTAGTCTAACCCTAACCTCCGGGGAATTTAGTCGTGTTACTTTAATGAGTGGATTAAGGTGTGAGGATAAGAATGTGTCTGTGTGTCTGGTGTCAAAATATCCAAACTGAATGGGGTGTATTTGATGTGGGCCTGGAAGCTTCAGTTGGACGGTTCACTTCAAAAGAACACAGTCGTTCTTAATGTTAATAGCACGTGTGAATTTCCTACTAAAACGTCTGCTGTGAAAAAGGTCCATACAGGAATAAAAGTGTCTGCTGTAAGATCTTCTGCCAGAAAGGGATATGATTCACATTCTGCCTTCCTGTTCGTGTGCATTTGATTTGTCGTAATATGTGAGCAGAAAGTCAGGAAAAGAAGCAACTATTGAAGAAATCATCACGTAACATAATATGTAGTTAGTTGTTCGCTAGTATGTAGCACTGTCAAAACTGTAATTTTCTTCATTTCCTGTTAGTTGCATAGATTATATTTTCAAACTGTAGTGTCGGTATGATAATGATATGCGATTTAGATAAGTGAGAATTTTGATTTTATTGGAAGTTAATAGCCTTTAGCCATCTGTTTTCTTCTACATTAAACTGCATGAGAAAAGTCCATGACAAGTTTATATGCATTACAAGGTTGCTCCCTTGCTGCATCTTGTCTCATGATCAGTTTATTTAGTAGCTAAGCCGTTTCAGTAGAAACATTGCTTTTGCTCCTTTGAATAGCAGCTATGCTTTTGCCAGTTTTGACTTACACATAATGAATGTCTGGTGCTCCTGTGTCACTGGGACCATAATTCACTGCATCCCAGATACTTATAGGTGGTGAATCAGACTAAATAGTTGGTTTTAGCTTGTGTCTTCATTCACTTCTAAACCTTTGTTTTCCTTAAAACAAATGACAATGTATATCCATTGTGTCACCTTCTGCTTTACCCATTGAAGGTTTGATTAGTTTTTTGGATTGTTTAGAATCGAAAAAATTTACTTTGCAGAGATCCTGACATAGTGTTTGTGACAGAGTGACAGAGTGTGGACATTAACGGGTGCAGTCAATCGTTCATGTACTGTATTTGAAATCAACACACTGTGCCATGTTCTAACGTTTTCAGTTGCCAAAACTGTTGAGTAATCTGTAAGAAACTTCTGAGAGACTCTGGTTTTATGTTCGAAACTGTTTGAGTGAATTTTCTCTCAGTGCAGAGCTGTAGAACAAAGCTACTGTAAAATGTGGTGTGTGAGAGATTCCACTGTGTCATTCTGTGTGTGTGTGTGTGTGTATATACATGCACATATGTGTGTATGTGTGTGATGTGTTAATCCACAGTTTAATCCTTGGAGCAAAAAGGGGGCTTTGGCTCCAGCTGGCTGCCAGCGCTCCGAGGTTTGAGGGAACTGGAGAACATAGGACCAGTGTGTTACTGTGGTGTGTGTGTGTGTGTTTGTTACTTCATTGGAATCTTTTCCTGTATAAACAGCGACCTTGTTGGGACCGGTAGTCCTCATGGCTACCAAAGCCTGGTCCTAATGAGGCAACATTTAAATTCCTCTGTCCTGGTTGAGGGTAGGGGTAAGGTGTAAATTGAGGTGACGTATGGTTTAGACATGAACGGGTTATGGTTAAGGTTAGGTTTATGAATGGAAGTAAATGTATGTGTGTGTGTGAGAGAGAGAGAGACAGAGATGAAAAGAGCAAGAAAGACTGCAACCTGTAGCACTGTGAAATGTCAAACTCAATGGAGCATGATAAAACAGCCTCAGTCTCTCTCTCTCTCTCTCTCTCTCTCTCTCGCTCTCTCTCGCTCTGTTTTGCCAGCACAAATGTATTTTTCCATACTGTAAAGGTTCAGAGCCCAGCAAATCTCTAAACGTTCTTTCTTTATTATGTGGTGAATGACGCAACTTGCTTTGCTTATCAGACTTCAATCATTGTCATTGGTGCCGTGCATAAATACATGGCAATCACATGACCAACAATGTCACAATGGAATTCCACAAAAATGCATAATAGTGCTTTTTTAATTGTGTTGTAGGGTCTAACAATTGAGGGTATTATAAGCTGAACACATTGTAACATCCCTTGAGGCAAATTTGTGATATCAGGCTATATAAATCAAATTGATTTGACATGTATACTAAAACAAAATGGAACATGTGTCAATAACATATCTCCCTGTGCTAAGTGCAAGTGAAATATACACAAATGAAAATTAAAATACAAAGCAAGAAAATGGTTATTAAATAAAATTAACACTGCTATTTCACCCTACCCCCTGTTCTCCTTGTGCTCCCCCATACCCCCAGTTTAGACGTCTCATTTTGATCAACACTATTGTACAGTCTTATAGTCCTTACAGCAATCCTTTAGTAAACACAGCCTCTGATTATTTGGAAATATGATGTAAGTCAGACTCAGGTTTGCATCTGCAAAACTCATTTGAGTCAACATCTGAAATCCTTGTCACCTGAGATAATTTTAACTCCCATTGGTATTGTCCATGTGAGCACCCTGAAGCACTAGTGGCAGCAGTTTCTCTACCTGAGTGGGACGGGTACTGAAGTCAAAAATAGGATTTCCACAATAGTTCAGCACAATGGCTCGTCTGTATGACCGGCGCAGCTCCACATGTGTGCCCTCTATTTGCCGGCCAACACAATAAAAGGCCTCTTCGCTGTGGTCTGTGGCAGCAGGTCATTCAGGAACTGGACTAAAATGAAGCGGAGGTGCCAGGCATAACTGATGAGCACTTAACAAAGGCGTTTTGCATTTGCTAACTCAGGCTTTGCCGAGCTGTGGAATTACAGATAGAGTGAAAGAGACATGAGGATGGAAACAGTTTTCCTTTTAGTCTGGGTGTGTTTTGTGTGAAATAGCGTGAGGGAGACGGCCTCCTCTTCAGAGGTGAAAGTAATGGACTGAGAGTGAGACGAAGACAGACGAGACCACATACCTACAAACCGCTCAGGTCAGCATCCAAAGCATCCTAACAAGGCCCACTGTCTGTTGCAGTGGTGGTTGAACTAGCCTTAATAGCCAGGCTTTGTCAGATCCTCCCAGCCAGTGTCAGAGGAAACCAGCCCACTGAGATCACTCTGCAAAACGGACGGATGCGTTGACAAGCCCAGGGTCCGAGTTAAAAAGCAGACTACTTGGTAATTATTGTTCTGCTGTAAGAGAAAATCCACCGACCCCCACCATTCACTGACCCTGGTGAATTTCACGTAGGTGCATGTCATGTCAGCTGGCTGTTTGAAGAGAACAGTTATATAGAACCCTGATTTGGATGGAAAGGAAAAATGTTGAAGCAGCTATGCCACTGAGGTTAACAAGTGGACTCAAGTGGTAAAATTATAACTGTTGGAAGCAGTTCCTGAATCTGGCATGAAATGAATATGGTATATATTATTTATATATATAATATTCTTTGGATGAAAAGGATGAAAACAGTGCAGAAATTGGCACTAGAGAATGCAACATAAAAGTATGAATTATCATTACCCAGGGTCAAACTTCACTCAAAGAAATTAGAAAAAAAATCGTCCTATAAACTAATATACACATAAATATGTTAAATAGAAATGTATTTTAATTTGTACTTTTATATACAGATGGAATTTAAGGTCTGATTTGCAACATATAAATATTTCATATACTTTATAATGATGCAAGCAGCAAAACACACACACACAGTTTTACATTCATTTTAAGATGATGGAAATGTTTCTACTGTCATAAGCTATTCATTGGAGCTGCAGCAGAAAACCTAAAACAAAATGCATTCACCAGAACAGCATCGATAAAGCAGTGGCAAATGTGAGAGACGTGAAGTTCTCCACGTTCACTTCAGTGTTTATGAGAGACAGAGTGAAGTCTGAGTCCTAGTATATAGAGGAGCCCTCTCCTCTTGGTTGCGGGTGTGATAGGAATGGAGAGATGGGAGCGGGTGAGTGAAGGAGTGTGGAGATACAAGATAGGGGAGAGGAGGATGTGTGCCCTCAGTCAATTGAAAAGCTGTCAGGGTGCAGGTGCATACAAGCTACAAGAAAGAGATAAGAGGCAACTCTGTCTCTCTGGCTGTTTTCCTCTTCACCTCTCCTGCCCTCTTCCTCCCTTGTTATCATCTCTCTTCTTCTCCTTACTTCACCACTGCACCAGTATTAATCAAGCTGGTAATGGTAAAGCAGTGTGTTAAGGCATTCGGACCCTCTGACATGTCAAAATGCCATTTCCTGCCTCAGTAGATAAGGATGGACCTGTTTACCTCACACTTCATGAGAATCCTTCTTTCTCTCTATACACTGATGATTCAACATCATTGGACCCATTTTAAGTAAAATATTGGAATGTTGCAAAACAGTAATAAAAATTTGCAAGAGCTCAAGTTCATTGGAAGACATGCATTTATTCACATTCTTGCAGATGAGAAGGTTGATACCACTGTCATGTTGGTAGCTAATTTATAAAGCTACAACTAGTAGATTATTGCTATTGTGAATTTCCCCACTGTGGGACGAATAAAGGCTTATCTTATCTTATCTATCAGGTTATCAGCTTAGCTTCACATAAAGACTGGAGTTAAATGGTAGTTAGTATGCAACATGCTAATTAAAACCAGGCTGGCTCTTTGCCCATACTTGCAGGCTACCAGTGTTGTACCCGAACGCGTTCAAAGAACGTTCGTTCATGAACTAACTCATATTTTGGGTGAACGTGAACGTCCCGTTCATTTTTGCTTGATGAACGTTAAATTGTGAACGCACTCATTCTGCTGTTTCTTGAACGGTGATTTCGTTCAGATTACGTTCGTGCCAGATTTCAAGAGCCCTCGGCGAAAAACCAAGCTAAAACAGTAAAAACACATGGTAAACGACCATTAAAATGTCGCGGATAACCACCCGATCTGGCAACCGCAAGTCCTGCCTGTCGCTCTACCAACTTCGTCATCAGCGGTCGTCAGTCTCGTCACAATTCACATGTGGAAGGAGGGAGGATGCGTTTACTGAGAAACTAATTCCCATACAGTCGGGAATTAGCTCGTAGCTCGTGGCAACGTAAAAAAAAAAAAAAAGAACGAAATAGTTCATTTTGGGGAAGCATGAACTTTAGTTCACAATTTTGAATTATGAACGATGAACTGAACTAGTTCATTTTAAAAGGTTTGAACTGAACTTTGAACTAGTTCATATAGAAAGTGAACTTTCCCAACACTGCAGGCTACATGTTTACTGTACAGACATGAGAGTGGTATCGACCTTCTCATCCAACTCTCAGCATCAATACAAATAAGTGTATTTCCTTTCTTCTCTGTCTCCTTTGATCTTGGATCATTAAGTCGAGTATTTCTATCATTAAGCTCACCTGACTGTGACATGTGTGCTCCTCCACAAAAGGCCCGTACACCCAGGGAATGTGATAATTACAAAGACATTGACAGGAGGCTTTAGACAGAGCTGCAGAGGGAGAAGTGCAGGAGGGTGTTAAACAGAATATCAAATGTGATGTTAATCCTGACAGTGTCGGCTCAAGTCGTTCAGGGCCGAGAGAACTGTTAAACTCCAAGAACAGAAGGGAGACAAAGACAGACAAAATGGCTCGGTTTAATGGTAATTGATAGGAGTGTGATGCCTGGCCTGAGCAGGGTGCAGCACCTTGATATTAGAGTAATAATCTTGAAGATTTTCATGATGTCTATGTCACTATCTATTGCTGAATGAGGTCACACAATGGTGACACTGATGAAAGCTCTTGTATTCGAAGTATGTCAGTGGCGACATTCTGCTGTATTAAGTTACTGCTAATGAAAACTGCATAGCATTTAATGTTGACTTTTATTGTGAAGTAGTCACAGGAAATGCAATGTGTCTGTCAGTGAGATTAGACTATTATACAACAACAGTCTGTTTGCTGCCTGTAGCATTAAACTGCACTTACCTCCAGTAAAATCTGACTAGGACTGAAATCTGTAACAACTTTAAGACGTGTCTACTTTTTGGAGAAAGGCAGTGACCATGAAGTCAGCCCATAAAATTCAAGACAAACTTACCCACCTCTCTCTTCTTTCCGTTGCTCTCTGGCTTTTGATGCACCTTAAAACTTGATGTGTTATAATGTCTTGATGTTTTGTCCCTGATAATAAGCGAAAGAATGTTTTATTCAGCTGTGTTTTGTGTAGTTGGAGTGGCAAACTTGAACTTTAACTTCAGCTACTGAAAGATCTAAAAAGCTGAATGTTGGAACTTTGCTAAACAAAGGACAAGGTTGTCTGACACATGATTTGAGGAACACCTCCACATGAGGTATTACCAATATTTTAGCGATGAATATCAAGTAAACTGAACTTTTGAGGAATGAATATCTGTACAAGACGGTGTTAGGAGGCCAACCTCATTTATATTGGTTTATATTGATATAGCTATAGTCGACTGTTATAATGATAACTGTCAATACAGGGAGTAAATAAGTAAAGTAATGAATCAGTTTTTTTAAAGTACTATGTTCTGTGTAATACATTATTTTTTTGGACTATCAACCCCAACACTTGCAACACACACAAGCAAGATGCTGCTCTCACTGAAATTGTGTTGCAGCCCTCAAGTCACTCACTATATTGGATTCTCCTCATTTTTCCTCCTTGGGCGCTACTTCTTGTGAGATGTTAACAAGATTTTCTAATTAGCTGCCTGAAACGCAGCAGCGATACCAATACTTTGTAGTTGACGGGATAGAAATAAAATGGCATGTCGGACAAACAATGCTTCATATGTGAAGCCAAAGCCATTAAGGAAAACACAAAAAAAAAAACATCACTTTAACTCCGAGAGAAGCTCGGTTTAGAGGCGATAAAAGCATCTTCCTTATCAGTCTCCAAGCTTTGCCAGAGGCTTTTGTAGTTGCTGGTGTGTTTTGTGTCTTTTCCATTTTCCAATTTCTCCCCTTTCATTTCTCTCCCTCTCTTTGTCTCGGTAAGCTGGTCTGCGTGGCCCCGCAAGTCTGAGGCCTCTGTGTTCCTTCCGCCTCCGCCTTCGCTGCTGGAGATTAAAAATAATGGGCAGCGCCATTAATTAAGCAACTAATCTAACTGTTTATGTTTTGTCATATTTGCTGCTCACAGATGCGTAGAGAGCTCCCCCCCCCAAAAAAAACGCCTGCTCCCACACACATTAAAATGCCTTTGCAGCACACGCAACATCAGCAGCCACAAACACAGCTCGACGAACTGTCAGAGATGCTGCTTTACCTTGTTTCAACTAAAAAACCAAGGCCTCCTCCTCTCTCTGTATATGTGTTTTTATTTATTTATTTTGTAAGCAGCTCAGTTAATATTGTTGATTTAAGACCTCACCTTCAATTTGGTGTAGCATGTGGACAGAGCTTTAGCTTTTGCAGCGGCTGAAGCAATTTTCTGCTTCAAGCGCCTTTTAATAAACCATGCAGCGCTATCGGGACGCTTCTGTGATGAAGGCCATTTACTTCAAATTAAAGGAGAGTTCCTTATCTTCGGCGGCCTCAAACGGAGGGAGAGATAAAGATGACGCGCCTCGGCGTCGTCCTCGGCGTCGTCCTCGGCGTCGTTAATGTGATGAGAGGAAAAGGAGGGAGCGAGCGAGGACGGAGTGAGAAAGGGAGTTGGAAAAAAGTGGATGAAAGAGTAAACGGGCAAAATAAACCATCGGAGGTGGTGTGGAGGGAACGGAGGAATCTGATAGGCTGTCGTCTTTTTAAAACGAGTCTTGTGAGGGAACACCATTGGATGCTTCATTCCTCCCCTTTTCATCTTTTATTTTTTATCTCACTTCCTTCCTTCATGTGTTTTTCTTTCTGTCTCTGTTCATTTTCCTCTTCAACCTCCAGCAGCCGTGCTCAGATAAACTCACCGCATCCATGATACCGTTGATAAAGTGTCTGTGTGGATGTGGATACGCCGTAATTGAAACACTGGGGTCAGCTCTCCTCCATGAATCAAAGCCAAAAAAAGAGCCTTTAATTTGGTTTTCAATTAAATCTGCTGTTAAATGCTCCTCACAGAGAAAGTGTGTGTGCGCAGGGGCACAGAGTGGAGTAGATCGACACGAGCGTAGGGAGGTGTGTGTGTTTGCGGTGTACTGCAAAGTGTGTGTGGGTGTGTACATTTGTGCATGTGTCTTTCTATACCTGCGTGGGCGTACGTAACTCGCTTGTCTCTGCTTCAATCAGTCAGAATCCATTACAGCGAGGCGCCCGGGCAGCCAGGCTGTCATAGTTAACAATCACACAGATAGACAGGCAAAGACCAATTATAATACTGCCCACATATCAAATTAAACATGGCTGATTCAATCTTCTCAAAGCACACTTTTCTGATGTATTTGATCAAAATGATCCTACCCACTCAATTAAATGTGATTTAGCACTAATTGCGTGATTTGCAATTAAGCACGTTCCTTACCCACCATAGGTTGTTGAGCAGGTTGCGGCGGGTGAGGCTGTTAATTGTTTTTCATTTTTGTCTTGCCTCATTTATCAGACCTTGTCTTTCTCTTAAATATTTCCTATATTTGAATAGTTTTCCCTCTTTTGTTCTCTTATGGCAGACAAGAGAAACGACATTTACATTTCTCAAATATTATTTAAGGTTCTGTTAGGATTGATGGAAATCGTATATAGTAGATACTATACTATACTATACTATATACTATCTTTCTAATCAAATAACGACTGGTGAATAAATGAATGTGTTCTTCAAGGATGGGCTAAACTTAAAAGTTTTTGTTTTTGTATGATTTATTAACATTTTTCATCACCGTGAGCTACTTTCTTGCCACCTTTCATGTACAAGTTTGTCATCTAGTGTTCATTTAAAATATATAGATCATAGCTGCTTTAAATAGACTTTGAAGCTGTTTCACATTCAGAATCTGCTACTTTTTTAAGCTTAGGTGAATCTTTAGTAGCAGCATAAATGTTGAGTTAATATGTATTATTATTAATATAGTTATCAACTGATGTAAAAACAAAAATGGCCGACTCTTAAGTCCTTTGCTTAACAAGTTCTTCCTTCCTTCCTTGCTTCCTTATTTTAGGGTTCTTATTTATTAATTTGTTAAAACAAGTTTAAATCTGTGAAATTTGATTACAGTTGATTCAGAATCAGTGGATGCAGCTGGTTCGATATTCAACCTTTTGATGTTGACGCTCATCAGATGTTCAATGATCTTTTAAAGTCATTCTATTGTTTTCAGTCTGCGATATTTTTCTGCAGGCCCAAATGTTCTCTGTAAACTAATTCCATCTTTCCGTACCTGTCTTCTGTCTTCTGCAGGTCTCGCAATACAAACCCAGTATGTCCTGACCTGCAGGCTCAGATTCTATCCTGTTACAGGGGGAACAGGGACCAGACCCTCAGGTGTTCAGACCTGGCCAAAGAATACATGCGGTGTATCGATGCTGCAAAGAAGGTGAGAGATTTTTTTCAAATCAGAAAGTATTATTGCTGTGGCTGTGTCAATAGCTGTCTGCCCAAAATAATAGAATATGTTAACAATAATAACATCAGAAGTATTATAATACTTGACCTTATAAGCCATTATAAAATGCTCTATAATGTGTTATGCTCATTGTTATAAAGCCTTATGATGATTTATGACTGTTTATAATGATAGTTATACACGTTTATAAGCATATCATAAATATATGTATAATGTATTATCTATGTGGGAATTGTCAGTGAGTTGCCAACAGTTATAATGTATTATAATACCTGACCTTATAAGTGATGATAAAATGCTTTATAGTGTGTTATGATTATTGCTATAAAGCATTATGATCATTTATGAGTGTTTATAACTATAGTTATACAGTGCTATAATGTCATTATAACGCATTATAAATACATTTACAATGCGTTATATATACATTTATAATTTATAAATACATTTATAATGCGTTATTATAAATACATTTATAATGCGTTATAATGATACATTTATAATGCGTTATAAATGCATTTATAATGCATTATAGAGATAGACGTCAAATAAAGTGTTACCTAACATCATATTATAGTTCACATGGCCCCTTGAATAAGCAATGATTTAGGGAAGCTTGTGACATAACAATCCAGACTGAGTGGCCTTTGAAGTTTTCCATGGAGAGATATTTTCAGAGCAGCACTCAGTCTGATGTAAAAGAAAGAAATTCATTTTTTCATGTTCTCAAGATTATTCTGGGGTAGTTAAGGACCCCCCAAAAAAAAAAAAAATCAGATTGATAGAATTTTGAGTGCTGTCACTTTAGACTTTTACGCAGAGGAAAATCTTGTCATTAGAAGCTGCTTTCACAGTGAACGTCTGATGTAAAAGTATGAAATCCAAGTTCTCCAACGCTACCAAAACTTGTTTTCCTACCAATACTGAAAATGACGCCTTTTCAAAGCAAACACGGTTCGGGTTGCTGTGAAATAAGTCTTCAGTGGCAGTTCAGCTTGTCACTGCAGCCTTCACCATTCTGGTTCTAATTTTAGTTGGTTTACAGGCACACAATCATTGGAAGTGAGGAAGAAAAGTAGGTTGTCATCCACATATTTCCTGTGCTGTGAAACTAATAGCAGCTGACCAGCTACAGCAGCCTCAAAGGGACAAAACTCAAACTCAAAATTCCCAGTGGGTTTTAACAACAAGGTAGAGACATTGTGTGCCAGGAGTTCAGCTAAATATAACACTTTCCTTACAATACATACATTATTATTCACAACATTTATACGCAGTCAATCGGGGGGATTTAAAATTACTTGTTCAAGTTCACATTTAAAAGATGTTAAACAAACAAAACTTGTTCTCTTCACTTGCAAAGTAGCAAAGTTTCCAACAGCAAAAATAGCATCCAAAGTTTTAGTGCAGATGATGTCATGGATAAAGATCGTGTACATTTTAGTGTTTTGGGTGACTTGGATGTTTAAGATATTCGAGCCAGAGTATATGAGCAAGAAGTGCAGCAGAGAGAGGCCGAGACTCTGGCTGCATTAAACGTGTAAGAGGAGACGGCCGGCGGGTACTAAGCTCACCAATTACTCTGTTGTTGACTCCACCACCAATACAAGAGTCTTCTTCTACTCCTCCCATCTGTCTGTGCATTTTAGTCCTGACCTGCTCTAGTAATGGTACAAGTTCAAGGATGTGTGCATGTTAGTATGGACGGTTCTATCAACGAGGGCCGGTAGCGGCTCCAGCTCAAGGACGCGTCGATACCGGCTGTCTGTGACCCGACTTTAAACTTGGAAGCTGGAAGTTTAGTCATGTCTCATGTTGTTTTACTGTTTATTTTTGTTGGTTAGCCTGTTGAACTTGGCTGCTACCACCACAGGCTGGAGTGATGTTGGGCTAATGTGATGTTGAGGGACAATGTAGAGAAACTGTGTTAGCAATGAGGCTTGTTTGAAACCAACTGAATAATGAAGGTCAGTTTGCTCTAGGATCCTCACTGGTATGTGTGTATGTGTCTGTTGCTGCTGTATGTAAATTTACTTGATAGACATGCCCTCAGGGTGATGATATACAGTAGCTATGTGTGAAAAAGAAATGGTCAAGCTGCAGGAATTTATTTGTTTGGCAACGTTGTGTAACTCTGATTAGCTCGCAGCAGCTAGCACGCTCACTGCTCATAGGCTCACCCACAATGCATCCTGGTACATGTGCGACTCAGACAGTGTTATATTGACTTCTCAAACAATATAGAATTTATTGCCTAAATTAACAATATTTATCATGGACATCCACATAAAATGCAACAAATTTCCCCTTTAAGAATTGTGATGATGATAATTATGATAATATCAAATCAAGAGATGAGCATATCATCCCAGCTCAGAGGTTTTGCTGGTTAGTGGAGACTGATACAGACAAATGCTGATAAATATAAACAAATGAGGGCAAAAAGCAGTAAAAGCTTATCAGAAAATATCACCAACGTATAACTAAATAATATCCTTAAATAATTACAAAAGATTGTGAAATGAAATATAAAGCTTTGTAGTTTTCACTTAACCGCCAATTAGTTTGTAAACTAAATTCAAACATTATTTTTTAAACACTGTTTATATGTTAGCTCATTTTATTTTCCAACCTCTTCCAAAGAAAAAAAATAAAGTTTTAATGTATTTTAGCAATTTATTTGAAGCAAAGTTAAAACTGTTTTTTTTCCCTCATTTTTAATCATCTGTATGTTAAATGAAAGGTATAAACTTTTATTTTTTTTGTTTTAAACTTTATTTAAATGACTGAACAATCCATATTATTTATATATTAATTTATATTTTTGACTTCTCTGATGATCTTTTGTTACTTATGGGACTCCACTGATAAAAGGGCAAACTGGTTTCATGCATTTTTCATCTTCCTCATTCTTCATCTTTCCATTTTTTCCATTTGCCTTTGAGCCGTCAAGTCAGGTTATAAACTATGTATTCACTCAGTCAAGAGATTTTGCCACTTTTTTGTATTTTATATGTGGTGAAAACCAGTTAAGAACCACCACTTATTCATGCACTCAGTAAAATCCAGCCTTTGTACTATTCCACATTCCTGAACTGAATCCACAGCTGTATTATTCAAAAGCAAAGACGAGTTCTTCACCTCGAGTGTGTGCATCACTGCAGCAGTTTTAAGTTACAAATTCACAGAAAGTTTGAGAGAAAATGTGTGAGGGAGGAGGAGAAGCAGGAGGAGGGGAAGTTGGAGGACAGAATACTGGAAGCTTGCCCTTCCAAAGTTTATACAGTAGAGGCATTTGAAGGTGTAGCTGCTCATCATGCACCCGAACAACGTATTACTCTGCCTCATGCTGCTCTCTGCTCACATCTCCTCTGCACTGCTCAGGGGCACTGAGGCTTCCCCTGGCATACAGTAATACAGCATGTGATAATCAGCTCGCTGAAGCTTGATTCCTCTGCTCTTGTACTGATGTTGTGTGTGTGTATGTGTGTGTGGCTGTCTGTACGTGTGCGTACTTTCAATAGCATCTGTAGCTTTGTATCCAAACCTATTCAGAAACAAACACACTTTTGTACACACACGGCGAAACCATGTTGTGTTTGTATATCTATCTAGGATCTAGATATTCTCATATGGATTGGCGTGGCGTGTTTTTGTGGGTGTGCGTGTGGTCCTTGTATTGCTCATGTTGTTGTGGGGACATACATCATGTTTACACAGTCACATTGTCTGGACTTGATGCAAATAATTACATTTAAGAGTGAAGACTTGGGTTAAGGTTAAGGGTTAGGGTAAGTCTCCAGAACATGAGTGTAAGTATATTTAATCTCCTCAAAAGTGATGGAAACACGACTCTGTGTGTGTGTGTGTGTGTGTGTGTGTGACTGTGTGTGTGTGCGTTGGAGCACATGTGAAAGTTTCTTCCTCATATTAGCTGGTGTAGCTGGTGTGAGATAACAAGGAGTGAAGTGAAGACTCTTTGAAGACTGTCTTTAAAAGAGCACGGCAGATCATACACAATGTGTGTGTGTGTGTGTGTGTGTCTGTGTGTGTGTGGTGCATGAATAGCTTGCCACATTGCAGTCTGCTTTAACTTACACATCAAGGTCTTGCCTCTTGATTAGCCCCTGAGGCTTCTTCCTGACTTTCACCCTGTCAATTTGAAAGTTTATAAAGTTCTTCCTCCATTTTTGTGCCTTTAAAAGCTGTCACTGTTAGTTTGCTTATCGGTGATAACTTTTTTTTTTCTTGTGCTATAGATGCTGCGTAGGCTGTAAACACACTGAATGTACTGACACACTGTGGAAACAAACAAACACTGCAGATCATTGTGTTGAACTTACCAAGATAAAAGATATAGAATTAATATTAAGCGATCAATGCTAATTGATGGAAGTGAGAAAAATATGGTTATGTTTTCTTGACCCATTCATCCCAGCAGAAACAATCAAAAGATTTCAGACTTTGTTGGGCTCAGTTTGGGAATAATGATTAATTAATTATTTTTTTTAATACAATTAATTTTTTAATACTATCAGGACATGGTTATCAATAATGTGGTTTTCTAATCATGGTAGTGTTGACAGATGTTCATGAAGATATGTTATAGTTTCAGACTGAAACTGGTCATTCAAAGCTGTTGCCTTTACTTTTAAATTTCTGTCTCTTGTATCGTTTTCCTCTAGTTTTGCACTTTATATATTGTAAACCTTTGTACTTGTATTACTTTGCAAAGCACGTTGAGCTGCACTGGTGTATGAAATTTCCTATGCAGATAAAGTTGTTGCCTATTAGGATGACAAACTTAAAATAATAACGTGACGTGCTAAGCTAAAGATTTGCAGAAATATTGATGCTGTGATAATTCCAAACATTGTTTCTTTCTCTTTTTTTTATAAAGCATATTGAGTGGCTGCATCAGAAAAGCAGGTGTTCTGTGAGCCTGGGTAAAAATTTCATTTAATTTCTGTCCTCATCTTATTTTTAAGCACAATTGATGAGTGATGTCTTTTGTATTGCGAATATAAGCTTTTAGTCCTTTCAAAATTTAATTAATCAAAGTTAAGAATTGAATGGGAAAGAAAGCATCTGAGAGGAGACGGCCGACAGACGATGACTTTTTAAAAAGGAGACTTCATTGGTACTGAATTTGTTCCGGTTCTTGTTTTGTCTTTCCAGACTCACAGAAGCAACTGTGATGTGTTTTGATCAGTGTCACAGCAGGTCAGTGGACAGGCCGGCGTATCACATACGTCATCCTGCTGAGTGACGCGACCGTCTTCGTGTGTGCGTGTGTGTTGGATGGTAAATGAAGGGAGGATCCCACAGAGCCCGCGGGGACGGAGCAGACAACCTCAAGTCATTATCCTCACTGGACACTGCCACATGTGCCACAGTGTCCAGCCGCTCTGTGGGATCCTCCAGTCATTTATCTGCTCTCTCAGATGCAAATACTGTACATACACCACACACACACACACACACACACACACACACACACAGGTTTGTTTTGCTATTCTTGTGAGGACCTTCCATTGACATAATGCATTCCCTAGCCCCTTACCCTTACCCTAACCCTAACCATCACAACTGAATGTCTAACCCTAACCTTTACCCAAACCATAAACTTTTTGTATTTATAACCTTAACCCTAAAACCAAGGCATCCTAATATAATCCTTATGAGGACCAGGCAAAATGTCCTCACAAGACAAAATGTCCTCACAAGAAAGGTGGTTTGTCAAGAGTTGGTCCTCACAACTATAGCAAAACATGCACACACACACACACACACACAATCACACACACACACACACACACACACACACACACACACTGTTGCTATGCCTGATGGGATTCTGAAATCATTTAGCACTAATCTCCAAAAGCCTCAGTGTCACAGTGGAGAGAGGAGAGAAAGAGAGACGTACAAAAGAGTTTTAAAAAAGCGGCTATCTGATTTGACAACGTGATCAGAGATGTACAGGAGAGTCTAATGTAAAAGGTGAAAATGAGGAAAAAGAGCAGGTGAAGGATGAAGAGGGAGTTATAGCAGCGCGTCCAATCACAGATGCATGTCGAGCTGCACCGAGGTCGGGATCTGACCAGCCGCAAGTTGAGACTTCTGAAACTTTAAATGCCGTTATTTTCCCCTTCAGCAAGGCCAACTACTGAGGCGCACACACACTCACACGTATGTATCCGGAGCCCTGCTGTGGAGCACAGACATAGCAGGCTTTGGGTCTAATACCCAGGGAGTTCCTCGTGAAGTTAAAAGCTGCCTGTCAGACTGGAGAGAGAGTGAAACAGAGCCAAACAGGTAGAATCACAGAATGCAGCAAAAAGCAAAAAAAAAAAGTTTAGAGAGTGCTGAGAAGCAGCAGAGTGATTTAGAAGAGATTTGGAAACACTGCTCCTGTTTCTGTTAGCTGGACATTTTTCTTGATCCATGTGGTCGGTCTCTTCATGCTGGTGTTTTCCATTTCAGGCAGTCATTGTTTTATTGTCTTTATTTCTCTTTGACACAATACCATATATGTGTTTAATTTGCTCAATGATTCTTTTTAGTACAAACTGTTGCCTTTGTGTTTCTCTGGATTGAAGTTTATCTCCACGTAGGTTTGTTGCCCCCCTAAACTTTGATGATCCAGTCTTCTGTTGTTGTGAAAGAACAGCTTGCTTCGATGCTCTCAGCTCCTACCAGAGTTGGTTAAACTACTTTTAAACCAGACGCTGGCACCGCTTCGTCTGCTGCCGTGCTGCCAGTGTGGGCCACACTTGGGTTGACAGCGCTGTCAGCAGCCAGGCAGGAGAGAGGCTTTGTAATTGAACTATAACCAGGACAGAGACTTTATTAATCTGACTGTGTGGAGGTCTGAGGTTAGTGTGGAGTGGCTGCATGGTACTGAAGAAAAAAGCATCAATAATAATGTTGAAAAAATAAAATTTTTTATTTTTTAAAAATTTATTAAATTTAAATTTATTAAATTACATTTTAAAATTTACTAAAGCTCTAAATAAACCTGTGCTTTGGAGTCCTTTGACTTCCATCTTTGGTGTGCCTGAAGAACTTACAAGCTTCACCAACAGGGAAAGAAATTCTATCACTTTCGCTTCTCTGGTAGCCCGCAGACATATTTTGCTTCAATGGAAGGATAAGAATCCTCCCTCCCCTAACTCCTGGCTGAAAGATCTATTGTCATTGTTACACTTAGAAAAAGTACAATATCAGGGGGTACAAATTTTATAAAACTTGGAACCCCATTTTTCACTTGGTCAATTCCACTCCCTCTTTGGGTGGATGGATCCACATAGGATGGACTGATGTGACTTGGTTCAGTCGGGATGGCTGTTCAGATGCAGCATGTACAAATTATTATAGTCTCCTCTAAATGTCCCTTTGTTTTTTTGTTTTTTCTTTCTTTGTTTGTTTGTTTTTTTCTTATTCATTTTTCTGATGTTCTTGCTGTTTACCTTTCATGTGTTCTTTTTTTGGGAGGGAGAAAGTTGTGTGTTTTTACTAGTATTTTTTGCTCATATTGTGTGAATGTGACTCTCTAGTTGGGGGGGTTGTTGGTGTTCAAAAAGGGGGGAAAATGGGTGAAATGTATCAACCCAATAAAGACATCTATGTTAAAAAAAATAAAAATACACCTGTAGATAAAAAACTGTCTAAACTGACAATGCAGAATCAATTTGAAAAAATGCACATTCTGATATACAGTAGCCTTAAGTACTATATTACATGAGAGAGACCAGTAGCTCTTTCAACATACATATGACGTGAGTATTGTATAAACATAGTTGAAAAAATCTGAAATTATCATTACCTCATACTCAGGTAGTTCCTTTGTGTGGCTCGATCCCTGGCCACAATGTGTATCACAATGAAAGCCATACATCAGTCAAACCAAAGGCAATATATGCAGGTTAATTGTTCAAAGTACAATAGAGAAAAACATGTTTGTTAGCAGCGTAGCCTCAAGGGCTTTACAACAATAGGTTAAGAAATAATAAATATGAAGAGAAAAATTGTGCACGTACTTCAACAACAAATTACACTGCAACACATCTGCATCTCTCTTATCGATTATTACTGATTTAGATTGTTGTAATTTTGCTTTTCATTGCTGTTCTTGGCAGCCAATTTGTTGAACACCTCAGTGCATGGCAGCCAAGGCGGGGGGAGTACAGGGGACTTGCAGATGAGATGTCGGATTTGTCTCCAAAATTACCCAGTGAATTAAGATGGACTGTCCTTCACCTGCATTCATTCGCACTTTCAATTCCCCCTTTCTTGTGCTTAGCTAATAATTTAGGCTGTTGGACCATTCAGTGGTTGACAGTCTGCAGGTATAGATACATTCATGGGTAGGAGGTTTGACTGATGATGTTAGAGGCCAGTTTAAAGGTTAATAAGTGCTGTGTTAAGCTTTTCTTGGAGTGACAGAATCTACACATGAATCATTCCCATTTAAAATCTTAACTTGGCTTTTTCTGTATTAATGTGCTCATATAAGCAACACTGTGGTTAGTTTGACTATGAATTCACTGGACATTCACTCCTTTATTCTGAAAGGCAAAAAAACATATCTCCTGCACTGCATTATGGGGAGAAGAAACAATGTTGTGATTGAAAATGGCCCAGCTCCATTTTCTGTTTCTGAGGCATGCTTAGTGTGCAAGTATGATTCCCTGTGGAGAGCACGCCAGAAGATAACAGAGGGAAAAGAAATAGTTTCATCAAGTTTTGATAAGTCCATTCTCAAAGAAAAACCCTATTGACAATACTGATATGCTGATAATAAATCCGTATCTGTTGCCGATCTGAATGCACACCGACTTTCACAAAGCCAGCGAGTCACAGCGGTATAAAACCTAATATTGATTTCTTTTTTCTTTTACCTTCACTTTTATTGTTGATTGAGCAGGAGTCATGCCGGTAAAGAAAGATCACAGCGGCTCGGCTACTCTGCTGAGCAGATAACAATATAGACAAACAAAGTGAAGAAACACACAAAGAGGCTCGGGACGCGGAATTGTGTCGAGGAGCGAAAAACACATGCTGCAGATGTACAGAGATGGAGAGACTGCTAGATGAGGCTGGGAGATATGAAAGGCCGACGAGAAGTAAATGGAAAGTCCTTCAGAAACGCTGGACGTAGAAAAAGCAAAAGTGAAAAGGAAGAAGCGGAGGACAGCATTAAAGCATGACAAGAGAGCACAGTGAAAGAAGAAACAATTAGGTCTAAAGTGAAAGCTGAGATTAAATGTTGACAGGCAGAAGCCAGAGATCGCCTTAAGTGAAACAAATAATGGAGCAGACTTCCTCTATAGGCAGTAGGAAAAATGAGTTTATAAAGAGGAGAGATGAACCCCGGGATGAGAACTGATGGAGAGACATTACAAGAGAATAAAGGCCGAGAAATGAATGAGAGGATAAAAGAGAAGAAGAAATAGTGTAAGTAGTCGGGGGGGAAGAGAAAGAGCCGTGCTTTGAAAACACGATGGCGAGCTGAGTAATGGAAGAAGCGAGGGGGAGAAAATGGGGAGAAGTGAGGAGAAAATGATGAAGAGGAGGACGAACAGAGGCGGAGGCAGGCGAGGGATGATGGGAGGTGGCGTTGGAGCAGTGGCGAGAGAGGAAGGTGGAGGAGGAAGACGAGGAACAGATGGGGGGGAAGGGTGGAGGAGGAGGGGGGGGGTAAGTGGTTATGGAGGAAGGGCTTAGAAAAAAGATGGCAGGCCCCTCGCCAGTCAACACTAATGAAGAAGAATGAGGGGCTTCGGCTGCTGACCCCACACACACACTGAAAGTTTCACACACTCAACTTAAGTATGCACTCCTCAATTTTTGACAAAATTTATGAAGCAAACAAGTAGTTGAACTCCACATTCACCTCACTGCCATGCGCGAATAAATATTACAAAGTGTCTCGTAGCTTCCTTTAAACCAGGCCTAATTAAGGAAGAGAGCCGCTCTCAGTTTTTATATTTGTTCTCAGAGAAAACGCCTCTGATTAAAAAAACTCTGCCGTTTCTGGCGCTGGAGTTTCACACCGAGCGTCTAAATAAGTGTAGGTTGCTTTAATTGGGGCTAAAGTCTTACAGTGTCTTTATATCCTCTTTCAAAGTGCAGAACTTTTCTACAAAGTTGACGTGCCGTGGAGCAGATAGCACTTTTTTTATCCTTTGACATCTATTTATGACTCGGTGCTGTAACCAGTGTGATTTCCTGCCCACTGGAGGAAACAGGAAACGACAAAGTAAAATGAAAAGGAAAAATATCTTAAATCTTAACAAATTGTTCAGTAGTAGTTTTCCACTTTTTTTTTTTTTTTTTTGATTTCAAAAGGTGGCATTCATTTGGAGCACATTTTTGTCAGATTTTTCTTTCCCTCCTGCTCTCTGTGGAAGGTCTGTTTGTGCCTCATTAGCTGTGACTGCCTACAGACAAGAAAAAAAAAAAGCTTTAAGGAATCCTTGAACTTTTTTTTTTTCCTTCCCCGGCTCGCAGCGTTGAACAAAAGTTGATTCAAAGTCGCCAGAACACAGCGGTAGAATACGTAGTGCAGTCATGAAGGTCTATTGACCAAAAGTTTTATTTTCCACTTTTTTTTTTTATTATTATTCCTGAAGTTGAAGGTGTTTATAATTCAGTGTTTTGCTGGTTTGTATTCAAGTGTGGTGCAAAATGTTTTTATAAACTGAAGCTGTAAATACGGCCATTTTTGTGTCATGTGCCATTTAACGATTGCAACACATCATAAATACATCATATTGACATGTGAAGCAGTCGTGTATTATTATCTATATCATTATTCATTTGTGCTCTTTGACAACTCACCAAGCCAAAATTTCTGACTTGCTTTATTTGCACAGATTTGATTTGTGCAGTCTGCGTGTATGCTAAGATAAGATAACTTTTATTGATCCCCCTTAGGGGAAATTTACTTGTCACAGCAGCAGAAACAGGCAAACAGTAACTCAAAAATAAATACCAGTAAAGTGGCTAATTAAGAAATAAGGCAGCAATAACAGGAACAAGAAAAATTAAAGCCGCAAGCGGCGATGATCGGGCCCTCACCGCCACGCCCCCCTTTGTCCTACGTTAATTCTTTCAATAGTTTTTAATCCTCAACTCGTCTCCTACATACCCTGCGAATTCGGAGCCAATCCGATTTAAACCCTCGGACGAGTTCGTTCAAATGCGTACCGCGAAATCGCAAAATTCGGAACTTCAGCGCTAATTTGCGAACTTCCAGTTCGGAATTCACGATACTCGTAAGAGACTTTTTTGTTTGTCTTGCAACGCTTGTTCTGCACGCCAATTTTCGGGCCCGTAGCTCAAACTAGCGGCGGATGCTGCAGTTTTTGGCCCCTAGGGGCCGCTATGGTGCACGTATTTTTGCGCAGACCCTGGATTCATAAATTTTTCGCCGGGACTGAACTTTTTGGCTAGGCGTGGTCGCGTTTATCTCAAGCTGAGGGGGCGCAATTTGGGTTTAAAGTCGGGCGAGAAAAAAAGAAAAAATCCTTAAGGTTACAATAGGGCCTTCGCACTTCAGTGTGCTCGGGCCCTAATAAGTGGCATAGAACAATAAAGTGACAAGAAAAAGTATTTACATTAAGTGAGGTCGAGTATTTACACTATGTTACATGTTTTCCATAAGTAATAGATATACTATATTCATATGCGAATAAGGATGCTTTGAATGTTTTGTGAGTTGTGAGTTTATTGGGACTTTCAGTTTAGATTTTTTTCTTCCTGTTCCTTTTTCCTCAAGCTGAACTTTTCCTCCAGTTGAAATGTTTCCCCACTCGTTTTTTGCCACATTGATCGACCAGCCAGGAAATCCAAATAATTAACCAAACATTCCAAAAACCCTGGGTCAGGTGACTTCACACAATCTGAACATGTGAGATTGATTGAGTGGAAGGTCCTGGCAGTTGATGCAGGATGGTAGGATTTTGCTTTCCAGTCGAATCGGAGCTGTGATTTTTTTTTTTTTTTTTTTTTTCATGCGTGGTTGATTCTCACAAGCTGAATTTGTACAAGTGTTGACTCAGAACATAATGAATGCTGCTGTGAGCTGGAGGGAGTTTAGTGCAAGAGAAAGCAAAAAAAAACAGAAAGTGGAAAGCAAAGTACTCGGTATTTTAATTGGGTTTGTTTTCATTCGATTGGGCGGTCGGAGGGAGTGTGTTCGACAAATCCACTGGATCCCACCAAAAAGAAAACGCAAGGGAAGGATGTTTTTTTTTATAGACTAGTCATAGTGTGTCCCCGGTATTAAGTTTTTTAAGAGTTTTTCTTTGTTCCTGTGTTTGCTTTATGACTTTCGCTGCCACAGATTCCTACAAACATATCACACAGTTGTCATTTAACAGCTTTGACCTGTTTACTGAACTCTGTATTTTGAGAGTGTCGCAGTGCATTTTAGCTGAATGACCTTGAGTGTGTGTTTCTGTGTGTGTGTGTGTGTGTGGTCTGTATATTGCTCATGTTGTGGGGACATAAATCTGTTTCCACAGTCACATTGTGGGGACTCACCTTCTTTTTGGGGGGAAACGCAAATCCCCATAATGTAAATCGTTTAATTTTCGGCTGAAGACCGAGTCAGTGTAATGTCCTCTGAAGTGCTGGAAACAGTGTGTGTGTGTGTGTGTGTGTGTGTGTGTGCGTGTGCGTGTGTGTGCGTGTGCATTGGGGAGTTTGTCGCTTGAAAAACAGAGTTCCGCACGTTCATTAATGTCTCTCTCTCTCTCTCTCTCTCTCTCTCTC
>JBBMOC010000033.1:136300-199495 GCA_037975185.1 Centropyge bicolor | reverse complement strand
ACAACAAAGAGAAAACAACTAACTTAAATAGTGGGTGGTGGTAATTAACTACAACAGAAAACACAGGTGACATGATGAGGTGGGTGTGGCTGGTAATTGACAAATCAGAGACAATACGTGGATATAGAAAATAAGAAACAGAACAGAAACCAGAACTAAACATTACATATGACGGAAAGGAAACTATGGCAAAACAGATAATGGCATGACAGAAACTAAACTGAGAAAAAAGACAAAGTGATGGCCGGCAGGAACGTGACAGTGAAAACAAAGCATAAACAAAACTACATCTAAACCAAGACCAAGGTGCAAAACTGTGACACTTCTGTCCCCGTCCTTCCTCTCCGTCCCTCCCTCTCCTGTATTTTCCCTGTCTTTTGCTGCACTGCAGCCTTCGATCGAACGGCACATCAAGCCCAATCCACAGCCTCTGTTTCCTCTTTCATCCGCCTCGTAGCCCCTGGTGGCCCTCAGACGCCTCAAAGCTTTCAAACGAGTTGCGAGTCGGAGGTGTGGAGACATGGAGGGAGGGGGGTAGAGTTGAGGGTACTCACAATTGCCTCCTGAGGGGGGGCGTTTTCACCAGCTTTTGTAGCCCTCGCCGGCTCTACCCTGACCTTTCCGAGCGCCACCACGCCTGTCGGCTCGCGCCACCAGACCCCCTGCTCCCTCTGTCTTTCTGCGTTCTCTGATGGGGGTCCCGATAATAATTCCACACAACCCTGTATTGTGTTCCTCTGAAAGCCACCTCAGCTGCATAAGCAATTGACACACTCAGTTGTTTTTTTTTTGTTTTTTTTTGGGTGCGTTTTACACCAATATTCTGGTCAGCATTTCATCGCCCTCTCTCTTGCACTTAGCAAGAGGTTTTGTGGAACCAAGACCACCAGCTGGGATAAGAGAGGACAGCAGCAGGGCTTTTAGGTGGGTTTTTCACTGGCTTTTGTTGCCGCGAAGCAGCCGCAACATTATCGGAACAGTCCACTTTGTCCCAGCCTCTCTTTTGTGCTCCGTTGTCACTCAATCCATCTGTCTCTCCACCTCCTCTTTCTCTTCATGAGTTGGGGCCTGCCTCTCTTTTGTGATTGCTCTCCAATTCACACCCCGTACTCTCAAAGAGATTGATTTTTTTTTTCTTCTTCTTCTTCTCTGGCCTTTTTTGTAAATAAATAAATACGAATGTGTTATTGTTTGCTCCCAGAACTGTGTTGACAAGTTCACTTTCATGCCAAACTTTGAAAATCTGTTTTTATAGTTGTGCTACAGTTATTTACTTTTCCTTTTCGAGGAAATGTTCCAAAGGCTTTTTTAGGTTGTACTAAAATTATGACTGATCGTTTGTGCTGTTTTTTTATATCCGGTAAAATCTCTCATCTTCATCTGTCCTTCCAATTAACGTCATTAGAAGTGTTGCCCCACAGTTTGCCTGAGGCTCGTATCAGCTCTGTCTGTTTGCTCTATCTGTTTACACACACTCCCCCCCCCCCTTGCTGTATAGTGCCTTTACTGGCCAGAGGCTAAGGTTACACATCTTCTCTGTGCTTTAAGCAGAAAGATAAAGTTCTGTCTATCAAAACTCGCCTGCTCTCCGAGAGATGTGAGCTTCTCAATAATATAACCAGCTTTGAACTAAGTATTAATGTCACCATGGTAACATGCAGTGTCAGTCCATCCAGTCGATGCTGAGATGCTTTAACTATTTTATTTTTTTTATTATTTAAATGTAAGATTACTAATGTCATAATTGTTCATCATGTGGAAATCAATTTAAAAATGATGTCATGATGTCAAAGTGAGTGAAAAAGGTGCACGTGGCTTTTTAATAATTTAGGACAAATTGATGCATTTGATGGTTGATTACTCCTAATTTTTCATCCTGATATTTGATAAGAGATTAATATGAAGTCATTCATCAAGTAGAAACTCTAATCATCTGTCCTGCTTCTCACATGTGATGATTTGCTGAATATCTTTTAACTAATTATTTGACAAAATAATGAACAGATCCATTGATAATAATCCTCAGTTGCCCTCCCGAGATCCTGCCTCTCTGATCGAAGTGGACCAAGCTGATTATCTCGGCAGCCTGAAATGAACTTTGTTAGCGGCGCCAGTCTTTGCCGTACGTGTTCTCCTCCACGTTCCCCTCCGTCTCCATCCGTCCATCCCTCAGCAGTGGAGTGGTCAGGCCTATCAACTACACAACCTCAGCCTATCACCTGGGAGCCCCAATTGCCTGCCAGTCATCAGATAAAATGGATTTCCAATTGAGTCAAGGCTCCCAGGCCGGGCCCGGCAGAATGGAGAACAGGCAGGCTTCTGCTGCTCTTCTACCTCGCCACACTTTCTGTTTGTTATTTGTTTTTCTCTTCTTCTCTCCGACTGTGTCCGGCCGCCGTCCCTCTTCTCCTCTCCCCGCTCGCCTCGCTCTGTCTCTCTGATCTGCTGCTCCGAGCCACGTGAAATTAAAATGGGCTCGTTGTGAAAGTCCAGATACCAAAGGCGTCGTTTGGGAGGCAGCGTGACGTGACCCCGGTGTTTTTAGTCAGCGACTGTTTTTGCTCAGGATGGATCTTCAATTAGAGCAACAGGTGGGAAATCCATTAGATTGTTCCCGGTTGAGTTGTGAGGCGTTGCCAGTTTGTCATACTGCGCCAGAGAGCACAGATACCATTTTCAGAAACTGTCAGACTAATAATTACTGATGCTTTTCATGTGATGCTAAGTGGTAAACTATCAAACAGTTATATGACCATATCTGTCAGTTACATTTAGTCAAACAGTGAACTATCATGAGCTGAAACATTATGTGTAGCCTGAGGTACAAAAGCACTTTTATTCCATATATCTCATTAATTGAGACTCTTATGAACAAAAAAGAGGCTTTTTCTTGTGGTTTAATTGACCACTATTTTGATAATTGCTTATATGTTAATTCAATTCAATACTTTTTTTTTTTTATCTAGCACCAAATCACAACAGAAGTCAAGACCGTACTCTTTATAATATTATTTACAGAGACCCAACTTGTCCTTCATGAGGAAGCACTTGGCGACAGCGGCGAGGAAAAACGTCCTTTTAACAGGCCGAAAAATCAGAACAGAACCGGGCTCTGTAGGCGGCTATCTTTCTTTACCAGTTTGAGCGAGATAGAGAGAGAGAGAGAGACAGGAAGCGAGAGAGAGAGAGAGAGAGAGAGAGAGAAACCAGGGGCATGCAGGGAGTTGAGGAAGAATACAGGGCCTGTAGGTAGCTCATCACATAAACATTCAAAACAGGTTTCCTGCTTCTCAGACGTGAGGATTCGCAGTAATTGATTAATTGAAAAATTCATGAACAGATTAATTGATAATGAAAATATTCATTAGTTGTTTAGTTTCGGTAGAGGTGGAAGAAGCTGATTTTCTCGGTGGCCTGAGATGAACTTTGTTAGTCCTCTTCATCAAATGACAGTAAATCTCTCCAACACAGACATCTTTTCGACATCACCTTCACAGTGAAATGTGTATTACCAATTATTAAATGTGAGAGCAAAGACATCACTGCTACAGGTTGCTGTGGTGGAGTAAAAGTTTTCAAGGTTCCCATTTGCCTCGTGAGCATATTCATGTTGTTTTGGAGTTTCAGTCATATCAAAGGATTTCAGTAAAGCACGTGAGGTTTTCAAGTAGTCAGGGAGAAATTTCACTATAACAGCTTCTTGTCCATGATGGCTTGAAAGCTGAGATTCAAAATTGATTCTTGACCTTTGAAAAACCATATTATCACCATTTGCTGCAAAAGACCATTTTTGCATCAGACACACTATTGAAACCATGTGCAGTCATAAATACTGTTTTAAAAGTGCATATCTCATTTCTCTATTCTACAACACATGTGTGTTTTTTCCTTTTAATTACAAGTCTACTCTTTAAATGTATTTCAAAGGGATTATTTAAATACTTGTTATTAAGTTGATATTGAAAATTCCAAATTGCTTCAGGTTATTTCGAGTGTCGAAGGCACGAGGCCAGACACAATTAACTCAGTAACAGATAGAAGGGGAGCAGGAGAATGGGAAGGTGAGGAGAGGAAAACAGAGGGATGAGATGAGAGGACAGAGGAGGGGAGGCGTATTGATCACGCTGCTCTGTGAGTCTCTCTGTGGTTTTAATGGCGTGAGTTTCACAGCTGGACTGCACTCTGCGCTGAACCGATATCATATCCCCTCCACACACACACACACACACAAACATGCAGGACATGCACATACAGGACATACATGAGGCCTGGGTCTGGACCAGCTGGCTTCAGGTCAATGTGTCTGTTGCCTTCAGTCGATTTAGCTCATCGCATCATTCCACATGGGCGACTGGAGCTATAGGACATCAGTGGGACCAGGAGTCATTCTGTCCAACCTCGGAAGCCAAGCAGAGCTGAGGCTGATCTGTGTCTGAGCCATAGACCGTATAAAATATGGACGTAGTGTCCGTGACGTCACCCATAGGTTTCTGAAGAGCAAAAATGAAGCAAATCGTAGTGCGTAGCCATCTTGGTAGCCTACCTCCGGTTACTCCAAATATGGACAAAGAGGTGGAGCAAGGGCGGAGCTGAGGCGGGTCCTATGGGCCGGCTGAATGAACGCTATTGGCTGAAAAAAAGCTGCTTTATTCAAATAATCAATTTAGCTACTTCTAACCAGCTAGGTTAAATGCTAAATATCGTTGCTAGCCGGCTAACCCCACGACGATCTCTTTCCCAAACTCAGTGACTAGAATTAGCCGGGGTGACGCCCTTTAGACCGTCAGTGGCTAGTTGTCAATCAAAGTGGCGCCATTTAGAATGACAGCTTTGAATTGTGCATAATGATGTATGCTGCATATTTTAAACAAACGCCTTATAAAAAAATTCGCCCCCCCTCCAGAGTTGTCATGGAGTAGAAAAACAGCTTATGAGACTAGAGCCATGTTTTGAACCAGGCTGTAAATATGTTTCTTTTCTGTCGTAAAATCGGACATTTTAACATGGGGCTCAAATGCAATTGACTCCCTTCTGCAGCCTGCTCTAGTGGTTATTCGAGGAACTGCAGCTTTTTTCCACTTCCGCATTGGCTTCATTTTTCAGTGCCGGAGGTTGCCGCTTGGTAGTAAAATAACAGAGGTTCAACTAACTGTGAACTCAGGGCCTTTCACTTCAGCTCATGTGTTCAGAGCAGACCAGTGAAGGTGTAAATTAAACATATTGTACAGTGTTTTGGGTTAAAGTGCTGCAGGAAATCCAGTCCTTTTACCACAAAGTATACTGGGACACTTTGAACCTGGAGCCTTCAGGGTGAGCCCCGGGGCAGCTGCCGCTTTAGTCTGCTGGAAATCCACCATTTATCTCAACAATTAACTCGGTGAGTAAATGATTATTTTTACCAATGTGATGAGACAAATGGAGAAAACAACAAGGTCAACAACTAACTGAGTGCTTTTACATCTACTTTCTGCATTGTTTGGTCCTGACCTTTTGACTCGATCCAAACCTAAAATTAAACCAATGTCAAAGGTGTGAAACCTCAGGACTTCGGTCTGGACCTTGGTCTGACTGAAGAGGTGTTCTTGGTTTGAAATATAGTTTGGTTTCTTTCTAGTGTAAAAACACTCTTTTGGATGATTCAGACCAATCACAGGAAGTTCAGACAGGTTCGAACTGGAAGAAGGAAAAACAACACAACAGAACAACAGCGACTTTAAAAAGAGTGAGTTGGACAAAAATCACAAATATAAGGAGACTTTTCAATTATTTTCCAGGATGAGACAGAGGAATTGAATGATTTATTATTTTTGCATTCTTTTGTATAATCTTTTTTTTTTTTTTTTTTTATAGGAGGGGGGCAGCTTGCATTTTGTTGTACAACCCTGTGTTGAAGATTTACATGCAATGTAACACACACTGTACTGCAACTAGTGAATACACATATACATGCAGATACACTTACACACAGCTGCCACTAGGGAAATCAATGACTCTCTCTGTTATCTCTCCCCTCTATCAGATTATCAGAAACACTGACATCTATTAGCCCGACACTCCATCTGCTCACACTCATGCCTGAATGTGTGTGTGTGTGTGTGTGAGTGAGTGTGTGCTCCTCCGATTAAAGACTTCCACCTCTCTAATGCCATTAGAGGGATGAGAGAAGGAGAGAAGGAGCTGAGGGAAGGAGAGAAAGGAAGAAAAACCGGGGCAGGGAGAGAGTGGTCTGCTTAACCTCTGCCGTCTGACGGAGCGGGCCGGCGTGCGGCGAGAGGACGATTTAATCCTCCTGTAGTCGCCCGGATTAGTCCTGCGATTTATCACCGCCTCGCTCTTCTTTCTGGGCCCGGCTGTCATTTTCTCTCATCCCCTTTCTTCGGTCGCTCTTTCTCTCTGGGTAATTCGTCTGGTACTGAGTGGCCTAATGCTGTTTAATGTGGTGACTTCCCTTTATCTGCCTCTTGTCATTAGTCTCTCTCAGGGACCGAGGGCTCCTGTAGTGATGCTTCTGGGAGCTGAAACGCTGCTGACTGAATAAATAAATGACCACGAGCGCAGAGCACGTTAAAGGGATACGTCGCCATTTTGAGGGGAAAAAATGCTTTTTCTCTTTCTCAAGACATGCGATGACCCCCCGCTGTGTCAGCTGCTGTTTGCTGTGTGATTCACCTGTGTCCTCACTTAGCAGGTGGGGTGTCACCTGGAGCACCTCAGTGTGTGTTCCCAGGTTATGTAGCTTTATGTCTGCATTATCTACACACACCCATTCACTCATACACACTTACACTCCTGACTGCACTGACCTCAGCTCACGTCTTAACCATAGACTGTATAAAATATAGACGTAGTGTCCGTGACGTCACCCATAGGTTTCTGAAGAGCAAAAATGAAGCAAATCGTAGTGCGTAGCCATCTTGGTAGCCTACCTCCGGTTACTCCAAATATGGACAAAGAGGTGGAGCGAGGGCGGAGCTGAGGTGGGTCGAATGAACGCTATTGGCTGAAAAAAGCCGCTGAAAAAAGCTGCTTTATTCGAAATAATCAAACTAGCTACGGCTAACCAGCTAGGTTAAATGCTAAATATCGTTGCTAGCCGGCTAACCCCACGACGATCTCTTTCCCAAACTCAGTGACTAGAATTAGCCGGGGTGACGCCCTTTAGACCGTCAGTGGCTAGTTGTCAATCAAAGTGGTGCCACTTAGATTGACAGCTATGAACTGTGCATAATGATGTATGCTGTATATTTTAAACGAACGCCTTATAAAAAAATTCGCCCCCCCCCCCAGAGTTGTCATGGAGTAGAAAAACAGCTTATGAGACTAGAGCCATGTTTTGAACCAGGCTGTAAATATGTTTTTTTCTGTCGTAAAATCGGACATTTTAACATGGGGCTCAAATGTAATTGACTCCCTTCTGCAGCCTGCTCTAGTGGTTATTCGAGGAACTGCAGCTTTTTTGCACTTCCGCATTGGCTTCATTTTTCAGCGGCGGAGGTTGCCGCTTGGTCTTAACAAGCCCTATCTGCCACTTTAACTGAATAGAATGCCAGGTCATAAGAGAAGAGACACATCAGTGCTGTGTGTGTGTGTGTGTGTGTGTAGCTCAGTGTAAAGACTATAAGCAAACAGCTCTGACCCTCAGTTCAAACACACACCCACCTGAAGTTTCACTCTGACCCCCTGACTCCGGGTCAGGGTCGGGCTGGCTGCTTCCTCCTGCCTCCAGTCTTTTTTGCTGAGCTAATCAGGTGTAAACAGAAACATATATTGACTATTTGAGATTTTGTCTTCAGCTGCATCAGAAGCACGGGTTTTGATGCTAGGATGGTACGAACGCTCACAGTTTGCCTATAAACTAAAAACTGACATTTTAACATTTCTGTCAGTGTAAAGGTTAAATAAAGGACAGAATTGAGTTGATTGCTAAAACACATCTTGACTCCAGCTTTTTTTTTTAGCCAGTGTGACTCCAGGGACGTCCATCAATTTGTCCGTCCACCATTTTGGTCCAGGCTGAAATATGTCAACAACTACAAGATGGATTCCCATGAGATTTTGTGCAGTCATGGTTCCAATGACTGGTCACGACTTGGCTTTTCCTTCAGTGTGTCCAGGTTGACTTTTGTGGTTTTGAGTGGAATCTCTCAGCAGCTATTGGATGGATCGCCATGAAATTTGGCTCAACATTCACTTTCTCCTTAGGATCAACTGATGATTCATAAAGCTCCATCATCAGGTCAGAGTCTAATTTTAATTGTCTTTTGTGCTAATTAACATATGTTATTATGCAAAACTGAGCATGATTAACATTATACCTGTGAAACATCAGCGTTGTTTACGTAAGTAAATAAGTCTCATCTTGTTCTGAGAAAAAAAAAAGGTGGATAACAGTTTGTGTTTTGCAGCATGTTGAACTTCTCCTGTCAAAGAGAAAGTGGAGAAAACAAGACAACAGCAAAGACCCCATCCCCCCCGACACGACGACGTCCTCTGGACCAAGTGGACCACCAGGGACAAACGTGTCAATTCGGATGTGACCTGTAATTGTATCTCACCTCCTGGGCAGTGTAATTTTTGTTAAGTCCCGGATCCCACTGACAAGCGTCATCCCCTCACGGCTGTCAGAAATTGATCAGCGGCGTCCGAGCTGACGCGTGTGACAGACAGACGGAAGAATCCTCAGTCCGCCGTCCTTGTTAAATTTTAACAAACTGACTACCACTCACCCGCTGTCAAAATGTTTGCCCTCCCAGATCCTGTCAGGTGGCTCACATTATAAATGGCACCCACCTTGTTAGGCAAAAAAAATCTGACTTGCTGCTTCCTTATTAAATGTAGTTTTTTAGGCAGAGAGGGGGGAATGACAAATGCAGTGTCCACCAGCCTTGTTAAAACTGGACAAATCTCTTCCTGCTGAGGATTTCTGGGTGAAGGGAGGATTCCCACCGGGCCTACGTGTCGCAGAACAGGCCTCTTTATATAACTATAAAACTAAAGTTCATTAAGAGAAAGACAGATTTTGTGCAAGAAATATTGTAGAAATAGATCGTATAGTTTATAATTTCTGTTCCTATTCTTTTTATTTTCTCATTAGCAGCGATGAAAAGTGTAATAGTTAAAGTCTACGAGGAGACTGAGCTCTGTTATAATATGCTGCAATTTTTTAATAAATGTAAATGTATTTATAATGCGTTATAACGACATTGTAGCACTGTATAACTATAGTTATAAACACTCATAAATGATCATAATGCTTTATAGCAATAATCATAACACACTATAAAGCATTTTATCATCACTTATAAGGTCAGGTATTATAATACATTATAACTGTTGAGGATGTTCATTATCACATTATAATGCATTATACCAGTGATTATAATGCATTATAAAGAGTTTTAATATATGACAACTATGATAATTATAATACCCTTTGATCCTTGCAACAAAAATCAGTTAGCAAGGGACCAGCAATCATGAAGTATTATAATACTTGACCTTATAAGCCATTATAAAATGCTCTATAATGTGTTATGCTCATTGTTATAAAGCCTTAAGATGTTTTATGAGTGTTTATAATGATAGTTATACACGTTTATAGGCATATCATAAATATATGTATAATGCATTATCTATGTGGGAATTGTCAGTGAGTTGCCAACAGTTATAATGTATTATAATACCTGACCTTATAAGTGATAATAAAATGCTTTATAGTGTGTTATGATTTTTGCTATAAAGCATTATGATCATTTATGAGTGTTTATAACTATAGTTATACAGTGCTATAATGTCATTACAATAGAGATAGGTGTCAAATAAAGTGTTACCAAACAATCAATACAGAAATAGGAGATTTATGCTGTGACCCTGTTGGAAAGTGATTAATAAACCAGTAAGACAAAAACATTACTGTAGATTCCTTGTGATTCTTTGTCACCTCATCAGCCACATGAGTGCAGGTCTCATCACATGGTCCAAACCAGGAGCTGTGTCAGACACTGTTCCTCCTCCATGAAGGCTCGTAAACACTCAGAGAACCAGGGTTTGTGCCGCGTCTCCAACAAGTACATGCACACCCGAAGCTGTCTGCAAAGGTCGGGTAAAGGTGCTGCGCTGAAAACCTCTTGGAGACTCTCTCTCCCTTTGTCTGGTTTCATACACTTGCAGCCTCTCGGTACTTCAGGTGTCATGTGGAATTTGGAGCTGAGCGTTGTGGCACTTCTTGATTGAACGTGCTTGGATTTTACAGTGTAATGTCACACTGTAAATATAAATCAAAATTTGAATTTGATGTCCATCACCTTTTTCTTAATGTTACACTTTCTATGTGTATTTTATGCAACTTATATCATTTAAACTTTTTCCTCTGAGAGTTGTGGTGTACTAGGTTTAAAAAGAATAACATGTTTAATAATTGTGATTGTTTCAGCTTTTGAAATGGAAATACATATTTACTGTCTATGAGTTTGTCAACGATATTGTGTGTTTTCATGTGTGTGACTTTGAACGTAGCATTTTTCTAAAAGGTTGAAACTACTATGATGTTCTTTGGTGTGTGTGTGTGTGTGTGTGTGTGTGTGTGTGTGTGTGTAAATGCATGCATGTCTGTATCTTTACATCTACCAGTACAGTCAGATAACCTCAGTTTAACCTCACACGAAAACTGCAGAAAGGTGATAATGACTGTGTGAAACAAACTGGGTTCACGTCTCCACTAATGACCCACACACACAAGTCTGTATAAAAGAACCATTTTACTTTGAGTTACATCATGTCATTATGTGTGTGTGTGTGTGTGTGTGTGGGTGGGTGTATAGGTAGATTTGTGTGAAAGAGAGATTCAAAACCTAATGATAAAAGAAGAACAGGTCATGTTGTAAACAAAGCCTGTTCTACTTGATCATTAACAGTGTGGGTCCAAACCTTAATTGAAGATGGACCCAGGCTGATTTCATATGTAGATACTGATGTTGGACTGAAGATGTAAAAGCTGTAAATGCACCACTGCATTTACCCAGCTAAACAAAACCCTTTGTTGAATAAATGGTTGCAGCAGAAACCAGTTCCTTGTATGGAAACCAGATGATTCCTTATGTTCTACTCACACAGGTATTGCCAAGAAACGGTCTCGCTCCTCTCGTCTTATCGAGGAGCTGACTTGTAGTACAAGTATCCCAGCATGCATTTTGTGTGCACCAGCAGCCATGATGGAAGATATGAGCCCAACATGTAAGATTTTCACTGTGTGTGTTATTGTCAAACCAACTTTCTTCAGGTCATGTGTCTGTGCTATTTTGAACATATAGAATATATAATAACTTTTGGAATATTTTATACAGAGTTAAAATAATGTAACATTCAATCCTGCCAAATTGTTTTCTAAAACTGTAAAAAAAAAAAAAAAAAAAAAAAAAAAAAGTGCTTATTTGTTCATTTTCTTTCTTTCTTTTTTTATGTTGTTTATGTTTTATGTTTTTTATGTTTGTTTATTTTTTAACAAGTGTTTGTGAACCGAGTCCTGGACTGTGTGGATGCGTCCAGGCTGTGTATAATTGACAGGTCCATCAGTTTTCTGGTGCACCTGTTAAGGCGGGACAACTTCGGCTTTTATCTTTTCTAGGTTTAATCAGAATAACTTTCAACACACGTGTGGGTTTGTGACATAAAACATAAAATAAATAATCATATATACATTATTTTTAAAAACTTTTTCAATCATGCCAAGTGTAGTCAATTAAAAGTTGATGTACTTGCAGTATTATGGGATGTACTGTGTAATGTTGCTAACTCCTTTATGGCATCATTCTCAAAGAATTAGATCAGGCGGAGGTTTGAGATCTGGAACAGTACTGAGATGAGAGAAAATGAAATAAAAGGCGTGTGTGCACTTAAATTACAAATGTACAAAGCGTCGCGTTCAAGCCGTCACAGAGCTGCTGTGTGTTTGGGCTGAGGAGGAGGACTTGGACTCAGATGTAATAATTGAAAGGTTCAGCGCACCTTTACTCGTGCAGCGTGACACGTGGATTGCTGGCAGATCAATAGAAGACGGGTCTACACCAATGAAAGTGCAAAAAAAACCACTTGCATTCTCCTGATAGAGGCCTTATCAGACCGGACCAAAGACTGGCGCTGCTGTCTTTGTGCCCTGCAGAAACGCCTCAGGAGTTCCTTTTATTTGTTTTGATGCTTTATGACGGCCGCCGCCGATATCATATTTTTCAAGGTAACGCCGACAACACGATCCATATGTCTGAGGCCCATTACGGAGACTAACAAATGCTCGATGTCAGAAACCCTTTGAAATGTTCATCATGGCGCGTCTCGCCACACTAGGCCGAAAAAAAAAATCCTTGACTTGTGAAATGTTTCTGTCAGAGGGAGGCTCACGCTGCGAATGTATGACCCTGCGTCCGCCGAGGACGGCCCATCACCACCGTGTGCACTTTATCCCTGTGAGTTGTATCCTCCTAAAGATGCTCGGGCATGGTCGGATGATTCCGCCACAACTCTCCAGGGCTGTTTGGACTCTCTCAACCCCCCCCCTCCCCACTCCAAAAAGAAAAACTTGCGCAGTGATATTGATGACCTCGGAGATGCAGCCAGGCTCTCGGGTGTCACTTTATACAGATACATCTATCCCGACCCACGCTGTGAAAGTATTTCCAAACGGCCCCGGATCACTACATCTTCTCTTGAACGAGAAAATGGAGGCGTTTGAAGACGGTAACCTCCCTGAATAAGAACAGAAGGAGGAAACAGATGATAAGACGGGAGAAGCAGGTGTAACATTACATAACACTTCAAACTCAAGTGATGAATTGNGTAACTGCATATCACAATTAATGGAATTTATTTTTATTAAACGTCTGCACTAAACCGAGCTCCTGTGCATGATATTTTTATTGCCAGAACAACCCTGCTTATTATTCCATATGATGAATTGAGCAGCTGGGTCACATTTAACAAGAGGATATATGGTCTCACCTGCATCCAAAAAAAAATCCATTATTAACAGGGAACCAGGAGCCAAAACATCTATTTATTTGCGAACAGCCTCCCAGTCTCATGCTCCCTCCAACTGCCCCCTGGACATGTCATTATTTACCCAATTATAACAAGACTGCATTTTTCATATTGCTATATCCACAGCTTTCAAACCGAGCCCTATTTAATGATGTATGACAGAGTGTCTGCTTCACCTCCCCCTGTGGTCCACTGATTGGCAGACGAGCACTTGACACAACACCGAGAGGTAAAACACTCCCGCTCATCTTTTTCACTCTTTTTTTTTTCATATCCTCTTCTTCCAAAAACACTGTGTACATGTGTCCTGTGGGGGTGATACGTTAGGACGGTTCACATGTGATTGCATGTAAGTGGCTGGGAGAGCATGATGGTTCTTTATTATTGTTGGTGTTTGCACTTGCACAAGGCTTTGAACACACACACACACACACACACACACACACACTCAATGCTCAAGGTATGGATAAATATTTCAGATATTGCCTTGATCTAGTCAAACAGCTAATCATGTAAGGCTTTACTTTGTTAAAGTCCCATTTTAGACAAATATGCAGAATTAGATTTGTGGAATAAAAAGCCCTCTGGGAAGAATGGCTCTGCGATTTCCACTCTGGCCTTCTAAATTTGTGTGGGCTGGCTTAATTGGGGCTAAGTCTTATCAAAACCTTGTAGTGTTTTTCTAGCCCTAACTAGAGGTTGCTATGGCAACGTGCCAGTAGGTAACAGAGGGCTAAAACACAATTGGAGAAATAAGAAAATATCTTAGGAGCTGGAGACACCAGGCCGACTTCCAACGCCGACTAATGAGCATCCAAGTTTTTCTGGTTCGTCCACATGTGGAAAACATATTATATAAATCAGAACTCACAGGGTGAAAAATGTCAATGCTCTATAAAACATTTGTATTTATCTGCTAATCTCATGTCTAGGAATAGAAAAGTGTCCAAAAGTAAAAGACTTCAAAATGCATCACATGTAGGGTTATATACCTTTATTTTGAAAGGGCATGCAGACATCCCGCTTACACATCAAAACCAGTTTTAAAGCTCAGAGCAGCATCAACCACTGTGACTGTGATAATAAGAAAACTGTATGTCAACACAATAATTGCCTCTACACTTGTAGCTTTTCATTTTCAAGCTGCAAACATACATTTCAAAAGAGCCCTTCCATTAGTCTGCTGCAACTTCTCACAACTAAGCCCATCACATAATCCTGCAAAATTGAAGCAAAACTAACCAGATAAGTTTTTTTAGCTTCAACACACGTTGGAGGAATGCAATTTTCTGCTGGAGAACTTTATTGAGTCAGAAGTAAAGAAATATATTGGTTTTTGACTCAGAGGCTCAGACTTGCCAAACATCATATTGCACTTTGTGGTTAGATGGGATCTTTAGGCAAACAACTTCGCCGCCGAGCTTNGGGGAATGAAGGAGGAAAGGAGAGAGAAGAGATGGACGTGCAAATAAGAAGGGAGGTAGGAGGAGAAAAGAGGAGGTGCAGAGCAGATGCCAGCTATAGCAGCGCTCCACTAATCTGTGTCTGTCATGCTCCGCATATGAAACACCAAGTGATGACCGCTGTGATTCACTGCTGCTGGATACAAACCAGCCACTGGCCACCGAGTGTGTGTGTGTGTGTGTGTGTGTGTGTTTCCATTCAGTGCAGAGGGCTCCTTTTAACAGCAGATTTGCTCTGACATGATTCATGACGACCTGCCTCCAGGGGGGGCACAAGGGACACACACGCACTCACAAACACTTTAAATGCTCCAAGTCCACAAAATGAGATTAGAATTTTGCATAGAAATCCTGCAGAAATCCTACGTAGCTCGCGGCTAACGTTATACACACACATGCACACACACATGCACACACACAACCACACAAATAGAACGGATGAGAAAATAAGAAAAACGTCTCCTTTCTTTCTTTCTTCCTGTGAATCACACATGCACAGGTGTGTTTGAGGCACGTGTGTCTTTGTTGCTTCGTGTCTCAGACAAGGTTTAGCACACACACACACACACACACACATGGATGGAAAATGTGTATATTGAGGAGGAAACACAGCGCTGTCATCTCCCATCCACATCTACAGCGGCGGACCCCGAGCCACCCAGCCAAGTAGCCACTAATGGAGGCTTGATTGACAGGTAGGGACACACAGACTATCAGTGTGACTCACTCCTCCGAGGCTGCGCGCGTGTTTGTGTGTGTGTGCGTGTGTGTGTATGACCCTTTGTCTAATGGAGTCAGGTAGAGAAGAGGTAAGATGAGAACATCAGTGGAAAGAAGAAGAAGGGAGTTGTATATATGTGTGTGTGTGTGTGTGTGTGTGTGTGTGGTTGGGGGGGGGGGGTTCTGCATGTTTCACACTGTAGCCTGATGCACCTTGATGGAAATTGAAAGAGATTTCAAGCAGCAGACTTTGACTCTGGACAGAAGTCTGTGCTCTCTCCCTCCTCTCCCTCCTTAGATCCGTTGTTAATAAAAAATACGAGTTTGTTCTCACCACTAATCATTTTAATTCAAATGTTGTTACAGCCGAAATGTTGCATGAAAACCGAACTCGGCTATAATTTACAAAGAAGTAAATTATTTCCTTTTTGCTGAAAACGAATGTGCCTCGTCGTAGCTGTAGCGGCGAGGCTGGCCTTGGTGAGGTCTAATCCATTCTCAATAGCAGAGAAAGTAGAAAGAAGAAAACACAGAAGTACAAATAGAAAATCATATTTTTTTTTAAAACCATTATGCTCGTAAATAATAAAGCCAGATCTGAAGGTTTCACACTGCTGGGTCCAGTTTTCTGTTGCAGCAAAGTTGTAGAAAAATCCATGATTATCACTTTATAAGAAGGACGAGCATCATCTGTCGGGGGTTGGTAGAGTAATTAATAAAAATTTGTAAATGAATACTTGTGTTAACAGGTTGAAGGAGCAGAGAAGAAATGAGTTCACCTGCAAGACTCACCTGGCTCATGAAGCAAGTACTGTTCACCTGCTTCAATCAAACAACATTTGCTTTATTACATTATCTTTGTTTCCTAATCTGAATTATTTAATATCACTTAATGTATCTGCTACAGTTTGATGTCACAGGTGTGATGTATGTGCTGAATACACCACAGACAGATCCCTTCGATCAAGTAAAGGTCACCTCACTGTACATAGAAAAACTTCTCAATAAAATCAGTTTATAGTGTCTTCAGTCATGAATTGAAACAGCTTTTCTCACAAGTGTGTCGTTAGCAGGTGCTACATCAACTGACGTGACTTGACTTAACTGTAGATTTAATAACAGAGCTCAAGCCTGTGTTTAAGACATTTTTAATCAAGTAAATTCACACAATTTTAATTTAATTTTTAATTTTATTTTACGTTGGCTACGTGAGGCAGGAGTGGCCTCAAGTTCTTACATGAAATTAATCAGGATGCTAAAGATTCAGCAGTAAATTTAATAATAATTAAACCTCCACAATGATGCAGTTGGAAGCTGGTAGAAAGTAAATGCATCAACAGACAGCAGATCATGATCATGACATTAAGCAGCCAGTGTAAAAAATAGTTTTTTCAGGGCAGACATTTTGACTTGACATGATAGGAGAAACAGGAAGTGTTACTAATAACAACAGTGATGGCTGAGCTTTGTTGAAGTAAGTGGTGACAGTGTGATGGTGAGCATGTAGGCTAACATGGCTGCTACCACGTCAGATTGGAACTACTATGGATCCAAGAAGGAAAAATGTTGACGTCAGCGTCCAGCTTGTCATTCTGTGTCAGACGTGTCAGACTTATCAGGAATTTCTGACAACAAACTTCACAAGTGACATGACTGACACAAGATAAGTAGCTGATTTATGCAGATGGAGCATGGTGGGATGAACCATCTTGGAACAATGAATGAATCCTCTGAAGTGAGAATCATGTGAGGTTTTCCTGTCCATCCCCCAAATCTGCTGATTTTACATGAATGTAGCAAAAGTCTACTATTAACAGCTCTTATAATATACAGTATTGTACTCTATAGAGAGCAGTAAATGGAGATTCATGAGATTTGTGAATCATGGTTATTTTGCATTGTCACATGAATTTTGATATCTACATATAAAGCATTGCATTGTGGGAATTATTTAGGGTAATATAATCAAATAAAATGGTGCACAGAAAATATAGTGTGTTTATTTAATGAAAGTGTAAACTGACACTGAGTTAGATATAAGACACTGCTGCACCTCTGGCCACGCCCCCTCATCAGTGATGTCACAACAGGTGTTTCCAATCACACTACCAAGTGAAAACACCTGTGTGTGTGATACCAGGACTGAAGGTTTGAAGCCACAGACAGCAGTGCAGCAGCTGCAGTCTGACCCATGTGCTTCAGTATTAACCCTTTCATATTCACACACAGGATAAAGAGTTAAAATGCTTCTAGTGAAATGAGCTGACACACAACTGAGGCCATTTATCAAAATTTCAAATCAGAGCAGAACAGCAGCAGCACACGTCCGTTCTTTCATGCTGCCTTCAGGAAGCAGTGGAAACACAACGGCCATCTTTTATTTACCGGACAGCAGCTCTGAAGGTGGAGAGAGAGGATCGTCCGCCTGACTCTGAGGAAGACGTCTTCAGGCCGAGGTGAAGGTGAGAGTCTGCCAAAACAACTGTGAAATAGAAACTGTGGGGATGAATGAACACGTGGACGCCTGTGCTTGAATCATGTATCGATCGGCCTGCTTAGTGTGCATGGTATACACTTACCTGTCCTACCTGAACTCATAGACATATATATATAGTAGACGCCACATTGAGCAGGTTGGCCTGTTGCTGTGATACGTCAGCGTGTTCGCCATATTGGATGTGGCAGCTCTGCACTGTAAATTAATGCAAGTAAATGGGCCGAACTTCATAAAGTGCCTTTTTACAAAGGGATTAAAGTTAATGCTTTTTATTCACCCATTCACACACTAATGTATTTGGTAAACAAATAGATTTTTTTTTTCTTTTTTTTTTCTTTTCTTTTCTTTTTTTTTTTTTTTTTACAATTTTTCATTTTAAATGAATATGAATGAGGCATCTTCTCCGTTCACTCTCATAGACGTATATGTGTCTACGGTTCACTCTTGCCACATCCAATATGGCGGCGACGTTGACGTACATATGTCTATGCTTGAACTAATGTAAAGTGTGATTTTTTTTAAAAAATTTTTTTTACAATTTTTCATCTTAAATGAATATGAATGAGGCATCTTCTCCGTTCACTCTCATAGACACATATGTGTCTACGGTTCGCTCTTGCCACATCCAATATGGCGGCGACGTCTACGTACATATGTCTATGCTTGAGCTAATGTAAAGTGTGATTTTTTTTAAAAATTTTTTTTACAATTTTTCATCTTAAATGAATATGAATGAGGCATCTTCTCCGTTCACTCTCATAGACATATATGTGTCTACGGTTCGCTCTTGCAACATCCAATATGGCGGCGATGTCAACGTACATATGTCTGTGCTCGAACTAATGTAAAGCCATTTTTTTATTTTGGTGCATAGTAGAGTAAAAGCAAGGTAAGTGCATCGTGCATGAAGACAGAAATAGAGGTGTGGTTATTGTCTGTGCTGCATTTTTGGCACATTTCTGTTTGAAAAGCCCTAAAAACAACCTCGCTGGATTGTGTGTGTATGTGTGTGTGTGTGTGTGTGTGTTGCCCCGGCGTGATCTGACCAAGGCCGGCTCGTGCTTCCAGCTTTGAAGCGCGCTCTAATAATGCATCCTCTTGTTTGGGGCCTCGCAGCTGCTGTTGTGTTTGTCTTGGCAGTCATCAGAGGTTGAGGACGGACGCAGAGCCGCGAGCTTTTCCACTGTCCCCGTGTCACAGCGTGGCGTTTTGACTCCGTGTGAGTATTAAACCTCCGACTCGTCCAATTGCTGTGCGGTTGTTGATGGGGTTGGCACCGGGGTATGGAAGCTATGTTAAGGCTTAGAGTTCTTCTTCTGGTTTAAAGGAAAACGCCAGTCATGTTGAAAGTTGAACTTTTTTTTTTTCTGTTGGCATTTTCGCCAAAATCCTGTGGCCTCTCTGAAAAATAATTCCCAGTGCTGAACTTGCTCCAGTCGGTCTATATGTCTTTCTTTCCATCTTTTCCTCCCTTCAGCTTTTTTCCTGCATCATTTTTGAGGGTCACTCTGGTGTAAATGAGAGCATTGTTCCAGACGGCGGAGGCTGGCTTTGCAGAGAGGATTATCTGTTGGTGTTGAGCTGTGGGGATTCAGTTCCTTCTGGAGTATGAGCCGGTCAGCGAGCTGCATCACTAAGCTTGTTATTATTGTTTTGGGAGAAGGAGACTGAGTTCTGAGGAGGGAGAGAGCGGAGGAGAAGAAAGAAAATGAGGAGGATATAAAGTGGGGAAGACAGTGAGACAAAGCAGAGAGGGATGGAAAATTAGAAAATGTGTTTAAAGATGACGTGAAAGTCTTTAATGATTTGGGAGGAAGGACAAAGATGAGCAACAGCAGAAGGATAGAAAATCACTGCATCTGCAGAAACGGCCGTCGGACGCAGGTTTTAACAGGGAGGAGGCTGAAAATGCTTAGACAGGCTTTTTTTTTTTTCTCCACGAGCCAAACCGTGATGAGAAACCTGAGGAAAAAAGCTCAGTTATCTCCTGGTGAGCAGCAGACGGCCGGAGACAGACAGACACACAGTCAGTCAGGCAGGCGAGAACATGACTCCACGAAGGGTGAAGTCTTCATAGAGACACTGGATCCTGCAATCCTTCTTCTGAGAGACAACTGTCTGGCATGACTTTTCAAAAAATAGTTTGAAGGGCCAGACGATTGCACTGATAGAAACTCTTTTTTTCCCCTTTGAAAATGATATACTGACTAAAGCAGATAATTATGTTGGTCTATTTAAAGTGCAAAGAGTATGCAGAGACTAATTGCACTAATTTGGTGCATTTGAATTCAAGAGCAAATGTTTTTACTCATTTTGAAAATAGTAAGTCATTTCATATATTAAATACTCAATCCACAACTAAAGCCTTCATCCGTAATTTTGAGAATCAAACTGAAAAATTGTAAACAAATAATAATGTGACAATAATGTGAAAGTGGATGAATGAACACACGAGATTTTTTTTTAATGATAAAAATGAAAAATGATTTACCTGTTTGACCTGTTTCGCTAAACAGCAGCAATAACAATAGCTAACAATAGCTAACGTTAGCGGCTGCTTCAAGTAAAACGTCCTCTTCATTGATTAAATGCATCCACAATAATCTGAATATAGTGAAGAAGCAGCAACACAACAGATGATAACATGTAGATCAGCACAGGAACATTTCCAACAGGATAAACTAACAGTAACATTATAAAGAGCTGTAGCTTTAATGTTACTTTTATTTGCTTATCTCCCATGTTTATAGGCCATCAGGAGGAAATAGCTCAGGATCGATGTCGACCATAAATCTTCCCCTGGATGTTCACGAAGGGATTTTACTGATTATGTTATCCAAAGTGTTTTAGTCTGGTGTGAACAGGTTAACACACCTTTTCCTTAATCACTCAAAATGACCACTGGCTTCATTATAGTGACCTGCTCAACAGAAAGAGCTTCAAAAACGAACAGTTAGCTGACATCACGGCTCAGATCGCCCAATCATCTGACGGAGATAAATATTGAAAAAACGTCATTGCAGAAAATGTTTTAATGTAATTTATGTGCACTTAGTGTTGGCTGACAGACCGACCGACCGGCCGGCTCGACCGCCGCTTGATTCCTCGTCTCATCTCCCGTCTCTCCGGCCTGTCAGCGTTTTGACTGGGCCTGCTTCAGGTACTGTACTCTGCTGACACTGATGGTTGCACCGTGCACATCCCATGCACTCAGGCTGAAAACTCAACCTGGCATTTTCCTGGAGCCCGATTGGAGGCAGGGGAGGACGGAGCACTCTCGCACTGACAGGCAGGTCCAGAGCTTTACTTATGACACAGTCGAATCAAGAGAACCAGCGGCTGTAAAAAAAAAAAAAAAAAAAAAAAAAAAATCCTGAGGATCTAATGCCGCTTGGAAACAATTACGCCAAGATTTATTCGCAATCTTCCCTGGAAATGGAAATAGTCCGTAATTTATCTCGTGTCAGAGAATATGCTGATTTTCATTCGCGCCAAGCAAAACACCTTCCTTTTCCGGTTGAAGGTGTGTGAAATCATCTAGTTTGATGTTTAGCTGGATTGAAAAGCTGCGGTCTGTTTGATGGGGCTGAACACGGCCGGCTGAGAGGAAAGATTCGCTCAGATAACAAAAGTATTTTGCTTTGATTTACAACTTTCTCTGTGACTAAAAACGGACTGAACCAGGAGAGCTGGTCGACAAAGACTTGACAGTAGGAAGCCAAAATTCTTTGTGATTGTTCTGAAGTTTCCCAGTGAGATCCATTGAGTTTCTGTGCAAACCATCAACATGGAGGAGACTGGAGATGCAGTTCCTTTATATGCCACTTTTTGGCAGCACAGTCAGAAAACCATGGGTCAAGGAATTGAGTCTTTATAAGCAATGTTTACAGTTAGAGTGCTCAGCATTAATTTTTAAATAAACATACATGAAAATTAACCTTAATATAATATGATGGATGAAGTGAAGAGGAGGTTTGGGTGGTGGATTGATGCAGTGATAAACGTCAGGTCATAATGTCTGTGCTGTACGCCTGCATGAATATGATTGGCTGTGAATGAGCCAATGACAGTGAAGCATATTAGAAGATGCCAGTCGGCCAATGTAAGCACAACTTCAGTGATCAGCCTGAGATGACACGATGGAGGAACATGAATATCTGTATCTATTTCAATGTAGTAGTAGAGATGTTGTCAGAAGTGAAAACTTTGACTGGATGAAAAATCTGGGAATCCTCAAGTTGTTTGGAATCATCCTCACAAGTTCATGGGAATCCATCGAAAAGTTGTGGATGTGATTCAGCCTCGACCAAAAGCATCACTGTCTCTTTCTCTTCCCTCATAAAATCAGCATCAGTGGTTAATTTCACCTTTTCTTTGTGTGTGTTTTGATGGTCATTTTGAAAAGCGCTCAAATGGCCATTTAAATTGGCTTAATGTGTTCGGAGGCACGCGAAGCACCTGAAACTTCGCCGTTCAGGATCCCCCCTCTGTTGCTCAGTTTTCCACAGCAGGTGGAGTGGGATGAGTCATCCGTCCACTTCATCTCCTTTCGTCTCCTGTTTTCCACCTTTTCATTCACAGCTCACCTCAGTGTGGGCGTCGTCCTCACCTCACCTCACCTCACCCTGCATCTCCTCTCATGTTCCACCCTCAGATTCTGTCTCTTCTTCTCCGACATCACCCCCCCCTCCTCTCCTGTGCTCTCCCTCTCGCAGCCCACCGTCTCTCTGGTGTTAATCACAGCATCTCCATCTCGCCACCGGGGAAATCTCCATCGCTGCTCCTCTCACTTCATCTGGAATTAATGCGGGATGTCAGAGAAGGGTAGGAGATTCTGAGCTGCCAAGAACGGATAGTCAGGTGGCTTGGAGAGGATACAGAGAGGAAGGAGTAAATAAATTATTTACTTTCAGGTATTTACATCCAGGTTGTTAATGCTCAGTAGAAACATGCATAAAATGAAGCATGCACATGATGACTGCTGCTGGACTGAAGCACATGTTGAAATTTTCATGGTTTGTCGACTCTATTCTTCCTATTTCTAAGTAAAAAATCACCCATCTGTAGTATATATAACATTACATTACTATATCATCATATTATACATGTACATGTATGTCATACAATGTATATGCTATATTATATTATACCACTACTATATGCTACATTGTATTATATTATATTGTATTATTATTATAGTACTGTAGTACCATATTACTAGATTATATTTATCATAATGCACTATAGTATTAGCATTACCACTGCTGCTATTGTACCTTGTACACACTCAGGTATACACATTCAAACTTCTGTTATCTCTACTGCCTAATTTATTGTGTCTATTCTTAGATTTTTTATTTTGTCTACTTTATATTCTACTTTATATTTTGTATTCTAAACAGTGCAATATAGGAGAAACGATGGAGATGTCAATTTCCCGGAGGGAACCTCCCAAAGGGATTAATAAAGTACTCTGTCTGTCTGTCTGTCTGTCTGTATCTAGGAATTTTAAAGAAAACATTTTATGATTTGATTATGTCTCTATGTCTCTACATAAACCTCATTTTTTATTGTATTTGTACTTGAGTTGAATTCTCGTCGAGGCAGAATAAAGGTGGAAAGAGGAGGGACGGGAGCGTAGGAAATGAGTTTCATGGTGCGAAGGAAAAGGCTGAACGAGCGAAAGAAAGCAAGAATAATGTGATCAAAAAGGATGGTCAGGGTCGATTACGGCAGAAAAGGAAGGTTACAGGCCGGACTCGGGCAAATGAATGGCTCCGTTTTCTCTGAGGAGTCAAGTGAGTGTGGGCTCAGCCATCCAGCCGTCTCACTGAGTCTTTGGCTTCTGTGTAGAGAATGACCTCGTCTGTGGATTGATGTGTCACCAACACAGTCCATGATGACTACGGGCTAATATGAAGAACTGGATTAAAACCTCACAAGGCTAACGAGTGAATTGGAGCCATATTCAGGAAAGTGTTTAACTGTAGATCATGTCACATGTCCATGCTTGACATTGGTGTATATGACATGAGATAAAAATGGTGAATCTCAATTTTGCCTTTCACTCGCCCGTTCACACACCGATGGCGTCCAAGCTGCCATGTGAGGCGTCGACCTGCTCGTTGGACTTCAGTGTTCGACATGTGATCAGAAGAAAGGGCCTGAAAATGAGCGACTGTGGCCTCAATTCTGTTGTTGGTTGTCTACATCTACATGTTTTTTGGGTGGCAGCTAGTGATGTCCCGATCACGTTTTTTTTGCACCCGAGTCCGAGTCATTTGACTTTGAGTATCTGAGTCCCCATCCGATTCGACACAAAGTGCTGTGTTCCGTGCATGCGCTGTTCAGTGGCGTCTATCACAGACCCTGCCTGTAAAAGTTGGTAGTTAATAAATACTATTTGATTCTCATTTATTTTAAGATAAGATATTTCTTTATTGATCCCCCATAGGGGAAATTCGGGTGTTGCAGCAGCACAAGCATACAATCAGGTAGAAGTATAAAGTATACAAAATAAAAAACTATAAGAAACTATATAAAAAAAAGTACAGGTGGAACCTAATTAAAAAGTACAAGTGGAACCTAAAGTGGCTTAGTGACGATAAAGTGACAACATCAAATGAAAAAACAGCAGCAAATGAGAATATGAGGTAGATAATGCAGCATAGTTATGTCAGTAGAGCAGCCAATGTAAATATTGCAACCTGAGAGATAAGATAACGGCCGAATTTATATATATATATATATATATGAGGTATGTACAACTGAGTTCAAATGGCAGATCCAAAGTGACTTAAATTTTAATCACTAATAGCCCACATATTGTAAATGTGATTCAAAATAATAACAATAAATATACATATGTATATATACATTATTTATCTGATATATGATCAGGACATAATGTCCGAGTCCCGATCGAGTCTGCAGTCACGTGATCGGCCCTGATTTCCGATCGGGACAACCCAAGTGGCAGCTTGACATTAGTTCATACCGTCCTACCTAAAATTTACTGCAGCACTTGGTTGTGAAGTTGTCAGTTTTCCAAAGCTCCATGTTGTTCTTCTCCTCATTGACTCCTTCATTACTGTCTCCCTTGTAGCTTATGGTTGGCTGGCTTGCTTTGCTGCGTGTGACACACGTCCCAATTTTGGCAGTGGAGACATTGGTGACATAATTTAATGCATATATGGAATATGTGGAAGTTTGAGTAACTGAAATGTCAAATATCAGATTGAGCAAATGATCAGAAAATCCCTGTGGATGTGACAAAGTAAAACCTACACCTCTTCATGTTTTACCATTTCTCAATCTCTGTGTAGAAGTAAACTAAGCTGAACATGAGTGCACAGAACAGGTTGAATATACACGGTAATATGGTTGAAAATAGGCAGACACAGTATGTATATCCCAATATGTATCAGCTGCGTCTGCAAAAAGTGTCCTGCACTCAGTCATCGCCGTGCCGACGTCTTTATTTAGCACGGCGATGGTGTTTCGAATTCTGATCCCGAAAAAGAAAGAGAGACAAACAGTGATCAAGAAAAAAAAAAGAAAAGAAGGAGACAAGGGCAGTCTGCTTCCTTGGGTCAGGACTGTTATATAAGGATGACATAACTCCTCACAGTTGATTTGGACAGACACGTCTCAATCAAAGTGATTTCAGCTGCTCAAGGTGTTTCTAATTTTGCTTCATCATGAATCGGAAATATTATCCACTCGTCCAGATACTTCACTGTCTGACCGTGAGGTGTTTAGTGTGACACAGCTGATTCCTTTGTACATTTTTACGTGCTTTGTTATTCCTTCTCCCCGGCCGTGTAGTTTATAGAGACATGTAGAAGCATGGCCCATGACATGTGACTCCTGAGGGAACTGTCTGACATTTTGAGAAATGCACATATTCACTCTCGCAGACAATCAGAAAAACAGCCGAGACAGCAGCTCTTTGTTCTCAGAGGTTCGACGTGGACTCCAGGATACTCTGCAACCAGCACAACTGAGAGTATCCTGCCCGGCTGCCTTTTATATGATCTCCATTTATTCTTATTCATTCTTACATTTTAAATTCGGCACTATTTCTTTTCTCTTATTTCTTTCTTGTATGATTTTCTGTTTGCATTAGGATTGTAGGAGGAAGCCTGAGAACAAGAGTTTCATTGTCAACAACTGCTTCACTTAAACTGCTGTGTATATGATGACTAAAGAACTTAGATTAGAAGATCACCACTCACATGTCTATGGTGATATGAAGCTACAGACGAGCAGCCTGTTTAGCTTGAAAATGCGGGAAAACAGTCGGCCTGATTCTGCCTAAAGGTGACACAATCCTCCAACTAGGAGCTCTAAAGCTCACTAATTAACATGTTATATCTCTTTCCTTTATGGTGCACAAAAAGAGGAAATGAAATGAGAGCTGTTTCATGATGGGTTATGTGTCAGATTATTACTCGACTGGAACGGGTTGCAACACCAGATAAGAAGCAGAAAATTTCTGGTTCAAGCCAAAACCACCTTAAAAAGTGCCCTTTTTTTTTCTTCGACTTTTTGAGGTTTGGATTAAGCAATAACATAAGATTTAACTTCTTAATTAGTGAGCTTCAGAGGCGTTGGTTGGCTAATTTTCTTACCTGTTTCTTTATGTTAAACTGAGATAACCAGCTGCTCACTGTTGCTTCATATTGACTGTTCAGATGTGAGAGTGTGAAGGTTGGTGTGAGTTTGACTGAGCGAATTTGGCAGAACATGTTAAGCCTCAATGTCCCGGGTTCAAACCAACGAATAGAAGAGCACAATAAACTACACTATATTAGGATTCTGCTGATGCTGCAGCCTGGACTCTATAGCCGCAGGCTGTAAAGGCCGTGCTGGCCGCAGAGCCCGGTCTGCCTGTCTGCGGCCCCAGCCGGCCAGAACTGAGCTTGACCCACATCATCAGATACAGGGGAATGAATAATGAATGCACACACAGCCAACTAACCATCCACAGAGGCAGCCAGCCAACCTTTACACCCGTCAAGCACCCTGTCAGCCTGCTCGGCCCGCCTCGTAGCCGGCCACCAAATCAGCACGCCCGTCGGTCAGAAAACCAGCCAGTCAGCCGCGCACGCTGCCAGCCTCGAGATCAGCCAGCCAATGACGCGACCTAACACCGACTCAACCAGCCAACCAGCCTCGCAGTCATGCCCCCACTTGTTTTCCTGAATCCCACCATGACCCCCCATCGTCGTCTCTTCACTTTCTCCCCCTTCACTTCCCTCCTCACTTGTTTGCATCGTTCCCCCGACGACCTCCCCCCTCCCACCACCGACTCAGCACTCCGCTCTCCCTTCCCTTCTTCGTCTTCCTCATGTGTAAAAAGGGCAGGCCTGTCAGAATAGTTTAGCTACAATGCGTTGTTTTCTCCGAGGCACAGGCAGGGTCAACTGACCCCGGCTGTGTATTTACTGTTGGGAAGGAGAAGGGGGGGGGGATTCATGGCACAAGGATCTAACAGGGGCTGAGTGTTTGACAATTCACATTTCTTTGTGTGATTTCAGGCCTCAAAATACAACTATTCACACTGTAATGTAGAGCTGAAATTACAGTGACAGAAACAGAAGAAGAGCAAAGTGCAGGAGCTTGAATTTGAGTGGAAAACGTTAACATTGATGTGCCAAAGTATCACATATGCTGAAAATGATTGTAACCGCTGAAACATTATTATATAGTAGTGTTTTAGGATGCAGTTCTCCAGGCAGTATTTTTTTTAACTGTGACAAGTTGTCTTCAATAGTTTGGATACAGGTTTGCCAAATACATTCAGACAGATAACAGAGAAATGTCACGTTAGCAGCAGCTGAGTCGACACAGGATGCGTTCAGGTGCAGTACTGCTGTTTGATCGTTTTTGCAGCATTCAAATCCCAAAACGCCATCTCTGTAGTTTTGTATGCAAAGTGGGGGAAAAAGTCATGCTAACTTCTCTGTGAGGCTGACATTGATATGCAAACTGGTTTCAAGCCTAAGTGTGTAATAAATTTGCAGGTCCACAGTGTCAGTGTTACGTTTTGGCTCACGTTGGCATCTGAAGAACACACTGTCATCCTGCCTTCAAATTAGCTAACTACTTCCTTTAAGACATCAACATTGACTGTTGGTTTCACACGGGATTCGAACCCTCGTCTCCTGTATGAACGTCCTGTGTTTGACCCATCCATCCAACTTCCTCCCTCTGCAGCCTCAGTCATTCTTTATACTGCAGTCATCATTAGCTTCTCTCATTATCGCCCCCTGCTGGTACTGCACCTTCATACACATGTGTACTGTAACGTAACACTGAGATACTCGTTGCGCGGCTCCTCAAGCTATAATTGGTCGCTCGCATGGTAGTTTAAAACAATATGGTAACACAGCCAATACATTTTTTCAAATGTGCTACATAAACATACAGTGAACACTGCACTACAAACATCTGCATCATACTTCTCCTTTTATCTTAATTATTAAGAGAAGTATTAATTAAGGCTGGATTAATGGTGTTTCCTAAAGGGGGCACTGTCAAACCTGGCAACGCAGCCCGCTTACGGCATTATTTTACGCCGTCACACTTTACCGCAGTGCTAGCTTGCTAGGCTACATTAGCTCCGCTAGCCGGCACAAAATGGATCGATTTTTAATTAAAATGGGGCAAAAAACAGACGGACAGACACACAGTGTTGTAACGAATAGTGAGGAAAAACAGTCTGAGGAAGCAGCAAACGAAAGTCAACATGAGGACGACGGAGAGAGGACGAGCAGGCAAACGTCAGGTGTTCCCGGTAAAAAAACGAAAGGTACGAAGCGTACGAGATGAGCACAGGACATTTCAAGAGACGTGGACAGAGAAATTTTTATTTGTTCTGTGCCCTGGTAATCATGCTGCTGTGGAGGGTGAAATAATTGAGCTGCAAACAAATACCTCCTCCTTCTCCAAGTTGAACTCAGAGCAGGTGTTGCCTACTTCCGGAGTTTGGTTTCTGAAGCAGACTTTCCCACTTTGAAACCACTCGCACAGAAAGTGATGTCTTTCCTCATGAGCACATCCACCTGTGAGTCAACATTTTCAACCATGAACACTATCAAGAGGACACAGGGAAACAGACTGACCCATGCTGATCTTGAATGCCTCATTTTGATTGCAACAACAAACTACAACATGAAGAAAGTCAAGGACAGACATGCCAGCTGCTGCTCATCCCAGTGTTAAGGTAAATATAGTGTTGTTTGAAAATGTATTGGCTGTGTTGTTACTTTTTTGTGGGATGTCCACTTTATACGTAGAAATGCACATTTGCAAAAGTGACTTGGTATGTTGTTATGAAAGTGGCTCTCCCCTTGATTTTGCTCTGCCAATGTGGCTCTTGTGAAAAAAATAGTGGTGGCTCTGTTACACACTTTGCCTTGACACTGGGTTGGTTAATGCCACCATGTTGATCTTTAGCAGGTGTAATGCTGATCATGTTTATCTTATTTTAACATGTTGACCTGTTGACATAAGATGGGAATTTTTCAGGGAGGCCAGTTTAACCCCTAAGTGATCACCAAAGCTAATGTCTGTACAAAATTTGATGCATCCATTTAATTAGATGTGGAGATATTTTCATAGTTGATTAAAGTGGTGGGCCCAATGTGTGACTGACCAGCTGAGTGGCAGACGCTGCCATCCTCTGCTAGTGTGTCTATAAATAGGGTAAATCACCATAATTAAGCAAGTGTGGTTCAGTTATTTTAACCGCTGCATTAGAGCGTTTGACACATTCATAAATGGTTTCACATCACAACATGGAGGTTATTTCAGCATCGCAGGAGGATTCCTTTGTTTATTTGAGCAGCAGGAAAGTGATCTGCCGCAGAGGACGGCCATTTTTTTTTTTCTCTTTGTTGTTAAGGAGCACATTCATGTACGGAATCCTCCAATATGAGTCATTACAAAAAGGAAGAACAACAACTGTCAAAGCTTCTGATGATGGCTCTACAGCTGTTATGTCATAATTGAGGGCAAAGCCATTACAGTGATGAAAAATAATACGGCGCAAACAAGGCTGCGGCGTAATTCTCCGCATGTCCAATGTGCAATTGATTCTGTGCACCGGGCCGTGCCGGGGCGCTAACCCGAGCTCAAGTCAAGCACGTCCTGGTTAAATTGCATAAGAGGCTGAGCTGCCTTTTGGGCAAATTAAGCCCCTCTGTCGCCCCGCTGCTGACTGCCCCAATCCTTCGCCGCCTTGTTCACACTGTATCCTCCCTCGCTCTCTCTCCTCACAATCGCTCTGTCTCTCGTCCTCCGCGCCGCACTCTATTTCCCTAATACTCTCCCGTCCCCTCCCTCCTTGTACAGTATGTACCCACAATGCCGAGCCGAGCCAGGCTGAGCTGGCCGGGCCCGCCTGCTCGCCGTGATAGTAACGGCTTTAATAAAAATACCGTTTGGGGGATGAGAATTGAATTTCATACTTGGACGCCCCGACACTACATGTGTTTCTTTTTAATAAAGAAAGGAGAGAGAGAGAGAGAGAGAGAGAGAGAGCTGAACGGTGCGGAGCCACTCGGCCAGAAGAAGATAGGCCGAGGCTTTTCTCATTTCTCCTCACATTCCTGCTTCCTCGAGCTCGGCCGTGTGCTTGCTGTTCCATGGGGGGAGCTGCAGGGCACATCTGGCTTGTCAATCAGAGCATTTCCACACCTTTTCAAGATAAGGCTGAGTGTTGAGCCGTTTCAAGACCAGGCTCTCTGATTTGTTTCCTGTCTCTTTATTTTTAGTTTTTTGAAATGTCTTCTTTGCTGTTCTCGATTGTAAGTGACACTGCAGATTATGCGGTTGCATTTTAGTTGTGTTTACATCCAGGAATAATCTTGTAGATGCATGAGCAGCGATAGCCAACAGCCACATGAAAGAGCATCACCTTCACTCACGCATAGGAATTATGAATCACTTAATTTGAATAGTGTTGCTCAGTTTAATCCAAAGTCACCAAATCACCAGTGTAGTTTGTTAAATTATTTCGAAGCCAGATGAAACCATGGCATCATCAAACCACATCAGACGTATAGGCCGATATAAGAGCTGTTTATTGGTCGATATTTATTTATATTATTTCTGTAGCTTGCCTAGGGGTGGGCATCGTTTGAATTTGAACGATTCCGATTTCGATTCCTTGTTTCGATTCTGATTCTTGTAAGAGGCAGGGCCAAAAAGTTCTTTCTCCATGAATTTTAAATCTATAAACTTATGAACTTTCCTCTGAATTTCTCACAGTATATTTATCAAATCTATGAACTTCAATATAAATGTTCAGAATTTTCTTCTCACATGGGTACACTTTTCACAAGAGAGCTTTATTTTAAACATCTTGAGTGTCCGGTGCTGCTGCAGGTACATGTTGCAGAACTCCCATTAACTATATAAGAAGGAAAAAATCCAAATTCTTTGACATGTTTAAACTTAAAAAAAAAAAAAGAGTAACGCAATAGTTACTTTCCCTGGTAACTAGTTACTTTTATAGTGAAGTAATTCAGTTACTAACTCAGTTACTTTTGAAAGAAGTAACTAGTAACTATAACTAATTACTTTTTTAAAGTAATGTGCCCAACACTGGTAATGAGTAATTGATTACTTTTTTTTTTTCAAGTAACTTGGTCAACACTGATCATGAGAGTTCAACATGCAGTGTATTTCCCAGTGTCGGTGATTACTCGGCTGATGAAATGTTTTCACTAAAGAGTAGTGTAAAGGATTGCAGTTTGAAATTCTGTACTTGCACTGTTACAACATCCTAGTAATCCAAAACACAGGCTGATTGTTAAACCACTTCTCTCTTTTTTCTCTTTCGACATTTCTTTGATCTTAAATTTTGGGGTGGAACCTTTAGTATGGAACATTTGACAGAGCAACATTAGGCTAATGGAAAGTGTAAAAGGTAATGTGATTACTGTTGGTGAATAATAATGGAGTAATGTAATTACTTTTTTTCTTGGTCTCTTGGCCGTAAAAGTGATTCATTTAATGTTTAGGAAAGGCAGTATGTGTGAACAGAGATCCTCATCATCTCTGTTTTTCTGTTTCAGTCTTTCACCTATAGAGAGTAGTATTTCATAGAATTGCTTTGTACATATTAACTCTCATTAACGGGCTAACAAAAACACAATCCAGTCCAGATTAGCAGCAGGTACAGTGTAAAATCATGTTCTGGTCGGCGGACTGGGCATCGAAATTAGGAATCGAAACTTAAAAATTTGAACGATTCCGGGAGAATCGGAATGTTAGTCCTGGTTCCAATCGATGCTCGATACTCGATGTCCAACCCTAAGCTTTCCCGATCCTGTGAGCGATGTCTGCTCCGATGCAGCAACCCTGTTCGGTCAATAATCCTGATGATTCAGTACAGTCGGTACAGCTCGATGATTCAGTCTTTAAATATTCATTCAGTCATGTAGTGAACGCACGATGACATTACTGTGATCTGCGGGAAATCCGATGCAAAAAACTCGACAGGAAACAGCACTTAGCAACAGAAGAGGTTAAAAATTTAGGATGTTGTAGATTAGAGATTGTTACAGAGGTGCACAGAAGAGGCAGCACTTCAAAAACTCCGATGCAACTACTGTCGAGATATCAAGTGCTTTGACTTCACTGTTGACTTTAAAATATATATATCATCTGCCTCTGAGAGCGGAGTGTGATTTTTATAGCTCGGTAGTAAATTTCTAAAGACAAGAGTTTTGTGAATCGAGTCTCATGACAGATGCAGCAGATAGTCACAACTGAAAAAAGGAGACGATTGTTCCAATAAACAAAAACAAAAAATTGATTTGTCTCCTTGTCATTTCCTCTCTGAGATCCGTGAAAAATCAATTTCCCCGCCGTGTCTAGTGGGATAACTACATGTCAGAAATGTTCACGGGCTCCAGATGCTGCCTCTGACTGGGGTTGTAGCATTACAGGAGAAAAGCTGAGTGCAGCATTCGAGCCGACGCAATTTCCACGACAAAGCAAACCTGCACTTGGAAAAAAAAAAATCAAATTTCTCAGGCATTAAAGACGCCAGTTTTACAAGGAGCTCGGCGATTGCACTTATTTTGATAAAAGATAATGATTTCTAATGTTAGAACTGAGAAACTCTTGACTCTCTCTGAGCTTCGAGAGATCAGCTTCTCCAAAAAAAACAAAAAATGAAACGAGAGCCTAAATAAACATGGCGTCGACCTCGGCCTCCCGTAACTGACCCAGCGTAGATTTCCTTAATATATCTGACCTGTGCTCGCTGCACGGCGGCGCCGAGCGGCCTCTGACACGCCGGTCAAGAAGCGCGAGCTCTCCGCCGCCGTCTGCCGTCGATCCTGCAGGAGCTGCCCTCCAACATCAGACGAGACACGAGCAAAAACAAAGCATCACAGGAGGAGATAGAGTATTTAATAAAATGCTTTGGAGGCTTTCCCAACCATCTGGGGAGACTCAATAACAAGTAGCGCAATTCCAAATATTGGCAGAAAAATAATTTACCCTCTGTCAGAAGAACACACACACACACACACACACTAGGAATGATTGCTAAAGGCTCTTTTAGAGATTGCGTCCAGTCACTCTGCATTACACATCCGAGATGGAAGAGCAGGGGAATTACTCTGTTTGAGATGAAGCGTCCTTTGTAGGAAGAAAGAGAGGAAGCAAATGTAGATAAAAAAGAAACGAATGAGAGAGAGAGAAAAAGAAATCTGGACAGGAAACAAATGGACAAACACAATCTTCCTGTTGTGTTTGGCGAGAGGCGTCTGTCCACGCTACCTGTCGGCTTCAAGCGATGATTGGCCACATTTCCATATAAATGCTCGTCTGTTAAACGCCTTTGTTGTGCCAAATGATGTCGCACAATCGCGATCCAGCCTCGAGGCCTCGGCCAGTAGCACGTCAATTACTCACATGTACAGAAATATGATTATGTTTTTCAGTGATGAGTAGTGTATGGATTAGGATTTGTAATTACATTACATCACTTTGGAAGTTTGATGGACGACTGATATCACTCCAGTGTTCAGTGGAGAGACTTGTGGAGGTGGTGGAAGAGTTTGGCTCCACCAATACAAATGTGATTCCCAGAAATGACTAATGTTCCTTGTCTTGCTTGTGAGTTGTCTTATGTGCATGTTGTGCCTTTTATGTAGCTATAAATATACGCTTCACTGGGGCTCCTGTTAAACCAGTTGTTGATGGTCAGTAAATGCCTCTAAAACACAGACTGGCTGCTTGTTAAACCTCATTGTGTTGTTTTCCATTTCTACACATGTTGAATGCAAACAAAAGTAACTAGTCATGCAACTACTCATAATGTTACTGCACAGTAATTATATTCAATTAAAAATAATGAGCAGTGATGGGAATAACAGCATTACAATGTTTTTTCAGTAACGGGTAATCTAATTACTATTTCCATCGCAATAAACTAAAGCTACTCATTGAAACTCTCGTCATCCGACTCAGTTCTCAGCCATTAAATGTTCTGTATAAGTACCTGTCTGTGCAGTTCTACTCTATGCAACTGGCTTGCGAAACCGGCTTAGAAAAAAATCCAAATTCTTCGACATGTTTAAACTTTAAAAAAAAGAGTAACGCACTAGTTGCTTTCCCTGGCAACTAGTTACTTTTATAGTGAAGTAATTCAGTTACTAACTCAGTTACTTTTGAAAGAAGTAACTAGTAACTATAAGTAATTACTTTTTAAAAGTAACGTGCCCAACACTGGTAATGAGTAATGGATTACTTTTTTTTTTTTTTTTTTCAAGTAACTACTTGCTCAACATTGATCATGAGAGTTCAACATCCAGTGTCTTTCCCAGTGTTGGTGATTACTTGGCTTTCAATGTGGACACTGATGAAATGTTTTCACTAAAGAGTAGTGTAAAGGATTACAATTTGAAATTCTGTACTTGCACTGTTACAACATCCTAGTAATCCAAAACATAGGCTGCTTGTGCGACATGTCTTTAATCTTAAATTTAGCTGTGGAGCCTTTAGTAAGGAAAATTTGACAGAGCGACATTAGGCTAATGGAAAGTGTAAAAGGTAATGTGATTACTGTTGGTGAATAACAGTGGAATGTAATTACTTTTTTCTTGGTTTCTTGGCTGTAAAAGTGATGCATTTAATGTTGAGAAAAGGCAGTATGGGTGAACAGAGATCCTCGTCATCTCTGTTTTTCTGTTTCAGTCTTTCACCTATAGAGAGTAGTATTTCTTAGAATTGCTTTGTACATATTAACTAAACAACTAGAACTATAGAGCTGAGGATAAAAGAGCTGAAAATGAAAAAAGAAAATCGATAAAAAAAAAAACCTCAGTCAATCCTCACAGGCCTCATATTTGCTGTAACAGACACAGGAGCAGGTGACAGGAGCTATCTATAAGAGGAGGGGATGATGGAAAGATAGCTATAAGAGGAGGGGATGTAAAAGAGAAACGACTGAAGTGTGTGTGTGTGAGTGCTTGTGTGTATTTCGGCAGCAGCTCGTCCTGGGCAGCAGGTTATCATGAGAGCATGCAGGCCTTAATAGAAAATGGCTGTGTTGTCTCCCATCTCATTTGAAATGTGGCGCAGGACGACAGTTTTTAAAGTTGCATGCCGTCTCAGGCAGGGGAAAACCTCTTAGTAGACCCACACACACACACACACACACACACACACACACAGTCCTTTTCAACGCTGACCAAGCTATCATGGGAAAAATGAATAAATGGATGAAGCGTGGCATGATTTTGAGGACAGGGAGAAAAAAAATACCTGGGTTAACAGGCAGATGAGAGGAGCTGGAGAGAGGGAAAGATTATGAGATCGAAACAAGAGTGAGCGATAGTGAAAAGGGAGGAAGACAGAGGAAACTGGTGACAAATTGCAAATGCTCCCTAGCAGCTCTGACTGACAGGCCAATCATCTTGGTAGCATATCTCGAGGCGAAGCCTGGCTGACTGTTATTAATTGAAATGTGATTGGAGGATGGGAGGATGGGGGGGTGGGGTGGCCACGATACTCACATCTAATCCACATCAGAGCAATTAATAACGCATTCGCTCCTCTTCTCTCCACTCCACTCTCATCACCACTGGTATTTCCAATGGTGACTAGGAATCAGAAAAGGAGGGAGAAATAATTGAAAAGGGATAATTCTGAAAGGGGAGCTGGGGCCGAATGATGGAATTGGGAAAGGGGATTAATTTGTGCAACAATTCAGGGGGCTGCCCAGGAGGGGATTTTTTTTTTCTTTTTTAATTCCCTGAGAGATTTCGTAATGGCCAAAATCTCACGACTCACTTTCATTCATTGCATGTGCAGACAACAGAGGAGAGAGAGAAAGAGAGAGAGAGAGACGTTCATTAACTTTCTTCCTTCATCAAGCTTTAAATAGGCAGGTGGTGCTGGCAGACAGCTGAAGTTAGGGTCATTTTGCTCAGATTCCTGGATGTTTCTACTCCCACTTTATTCTTTTTATTTTCTATATTCATAGTTTATATAATACAAATTTTCCCTGCCAAAGTTGGGAGTACATGAGTTGCTTCCTCAATTACACTCACTGGCAAACCAGGAAAAATGCCAGCTCTTATACTGCACTGAAGTCATAGGTTGGGGTGGATAGTTGTGTGTACAAAGCACAGGTCTTGGCATTTATTTGCAGCAGAAAACTACTGAGAGAGCACAGAAGAAATATGTAATCCTTCTGTAAGTCAAGATTTTTGAGGCATGCACGGGCAGATTCGTTAAAGAAGAACGCGTTTTAAAAGTAAACCGTCGTAATCGTGGCCATAAGCCCATCAAAGCAGCTCGACCGCCGAATCTGACTAAGCAGTCTGGCTCCCTTTGTTCGGGAGCTTCAAAGTTGCAGCCGTAGGTTTTGGCGGCTTGTATCCTTTACCTTCAAACTTGAGATGAGAGCAAGGCTAAATCCACTGTGTTCGACTCGGAGGTCAAGTGTCCTCCGGTTGAACTCGGGTCACAGTGTTGTCAGTTCGTCTTTTTTAACTTCGTCAAAGACACAGTCTTGTTAGCCATATATGTTCAGCTGCACCTGACCTGCAGATTGATTTTCGTGTTGCGCTTGCTCAGCAGTTTTTGCCGTCAAGTATCAGGTCAGTATCCAGGGAATTACGTCCATATTAAATAAATTCACACCTCACAAATTATTTCATTCAATGGCAACATTCAGTGCCAGTCGAGTGCCCTTCATGTAGAAAGTCAAGGTGGAGGTTAGGATGGTGGTGGATGTGTGTGCAAGTCTGAACTTCAAGTTTGTGTCTGGTAGATTATAATATGTATATTTTAAGCACAGTATTAACGGCAAACAAAAAACTGGCATTAGACGTGATCCAGGCTTTTTCAGAAATGTGAAATATCAACGTTCTTGTCTCGGCTTGATCACACTTCACAACATCCAGGTGGTGTTATACTTTGTCATGTTCTCGACTTGCAAGAAGACGACAGAGACGACACAGGTTGAAGCAGCGTTGGCAGTAACAGTAACACACCTCATCTCAGGCGGCCTTCCATTGCTATAAATAGGTGTGTCGACAGCGAAAAAAAAATCATATACCTAGAAGAACAAGGTGAAGAATAATGCATGTTGGATTCTGTCTTTTACTTTACTTTTCATCTCCTCATCATCACACACCTCTCTCTATGCAACACTGTTCATGCAAACTCTCTGAAGCGACATCAGCGACCAGTCTCCACCATTTTGAATATTTCTGTGCTTTGAACTAGCCATTGAAAACACAACAGAACCTCCGCTCGCTCTGAGTGAATTTGATCAACAGGCCTTTTTGACAATACCCACTCTCTCCGTCAGTGTTTCTCTTCCTTTTGCAATCATTCATTGGTCTCTCGTGTTTTCTCTTTGCCCGACTCATTTGTGTGTTTTCGGGGCTTGACGGGTTAGTATAAAGTTGACAAGGACAGGTGAGAGGATGAGTAGCCTCACTCTGAGTGGCAGCTTTTAATGCACGGTAATTTATGAGTTATTTCTCTCTTAGAAAACAAGTCTTTTGTCAGTTTTACCCTGACATTCTCCCTCGCGCCGAGAGCCCTTGTTTCGTGTAGGCACACACACTCGCGCTGGCAGAGATTGCGATTGCCATCTCAATCAAATGACTCCTCCATTGTGTAAGGACTGCCATTATAAGTGAAGCCACATCATTGTGAACATCTATAGTAGGAAGTGAAAAGGCTCTGAAAGGACTACACCAGCACATAGAAAAGCTACACAAAACCTAAGGTCTTAGCTCTGTCTGTGCAACCTTGCCCCTTTATATTCAGAAAAACTCCCGTTCGGAGACCTTGGTGTGTGAATATCATCTGAAAATGGTTTGAAATAGCTGTAAGGGAATAAATGAAAGAAAGTAATGTGTGGTGTAGCTCAATGGGCGCAGCCAGGGACTAACACTTGACAGTTTTACAAAGTTTGTTGGCGACTTTTATAACCAAGCTACTATGTACACATTTATCGAGACTTGACGTGAAAGCAGATGTGAATGGGGAAAGCAACGAAAAGAAAATTAGAAATGATTTTACTATTAAAATAAGTTTTTAAATTTTAGCCTTGGAAAGGTTTTAGATTTTTCTAAATATTTTATGATGGTTAAAACCTATAATAAAGTTTGTGTGGTCAAACATTTAGCATTTAAGACTTCTTTGTGTCATTTGTGCTCCATGGCCACAAAATTGTTTCTAAAGGTCCTTACACACCGGGAGCGTTTTTTTCGTGCGATTATTTCGGACGTCAATTTTTTTTCCGAACTTTTCAAACTGAAGGACAACTTCAGGAGAGTGGAGAGTCATAGCGTTGGATCTCGCATATGACAATGGTGTGTGTGCTTAAATAGTTTGTTAAACATCTTTGTTTTAGCTTTCATCTATGCTAAGTAATTTTAGCTCGTAAGCTAACCTGTTAACCTGTTAGATAAAACATACTATTTGTATTTTCACTGTCTCAAACTCAATCGCGTTGCTGCCACATAACAATTAGGTCTTGGTTGTTACCTTTCATTTATGGATTATACTTTAACGTTGTGCTAATACGGTACTGGCCCCGACGCAGTACATGTTATCATGACAGCAAGCCATCTCAACACGCTAGCGTCTTATCCCCCTGTTTCTTTTGCCTTTTTGAAAGAAGAAGACGACCCTTTATTTGTCCCACTTTTAGTCATGCACACACAAACATGCTACATGCATTGGGGAATTCAACCTCTGCATTTATTCCATCCGTGGGTACACAGCATATGAAACACAACAACCGCACGGAGCAGTGGGCAGCTATTATTGGTAGCGCCCGGGGAGCAGATCTTCAGGGGAGTAAGGTGCCTTGCTCAAGGGCACTTAGACGATGGGCTAGGGAAGGGAGTGTCCATCTGTTGCTCCTCTTGGGCTTGCAGGGGCTGGTCTGCTCCATCTGGTCCTACATCTGGTCCAGGTATCTTGTTGCCTGTCCGTGGCCTCGAACTAGCGACCTTCCAGTCAATGCCCGACTTCTCTGACCACCAGCCCACCGTCTCTCCCCTGGTGCAGAAGCAGCACCAATTCACCATCACTTGAGGTTGAAGTAGACTCTATTTTCGTCCTCTCACTTCCTCCGGGACGAGTCTTTTTCCCCCTTGGAAAGTTGCGAAATCGCATCGCACTTGATATGTCAGGCGCGTCAAAATTTGCCTCCGAATATTTCACAATTTCACATCATATATTCGTGTCGTCCTCGGTGTGTAAGGACCTTAACCCTTATGAGCGATTTACATGTTACGCCAATGGCTGTGGAAGAACAGGCAGAACAAAAGGACTGAAGGGAAGGATGGAGGAAAGGTAGCAGAGATGGAGACGGTAGTTTCTTAAGTCTGTGTGTTTGGAGTCCTTTGTGACTGATGAGATTCACGTCATGGTGACAGACTGTTTCAAAAATGTGACACCAACTCTGACAAAATGAAAATGGTGATGTAAAGTTAGACTCAGCAGTGAGCAGGTTTCTTCTATGACAGTGGACATAGTCACATCTTTATATCTGCTGATAACCACCAGACACACCTCTGCATTAAACTAGTATTAAGAAGTTTTAATATTAAAACGTGCTGCTTCCTGACAAAAAGAAAATGCAGGAAAATGTTTTTTCTATTGAAGTATTTCTTTTGACACGATGGGAAACTGATGCTTCTCTGCAGCAGGACGTTTACACAGTTCATAAATCTGCTTCAAAATGCTACTAATATGGACTGAAAGACATAATCTGCCACATTTAAAACTATAACCTCGCCGTCGAATCGTGCGAGTTGTCGACACGTACAGAAAAAGACGGCGTGTCGAATCGAGGAAAATGTGTCAGCGTCTCTAATGAGTGGGTGCTGTCGAAGGCTGTTTGCCCCCCTGCAGTGGGAGAAGCGCTAATAAGAATTCAGGGCAGGGCGCCTGTCTCGTATTAATCACAGCGACTGACTGGGAGAAATCAATGAGCTAAATGCTAACGCTTTGGCCGGGACACAGAGAGACAAACTGGCCTGTTAGCGGAGGCCACGGGGTGACTTTCACTCCACACGTCGAGCTGTGGGCCTGAAGGAAAGACGGAGCCATCGCTGTGTGTATTTCTTTACTGTGACTCGCACGCCTGCCTCTTTACGTTGGCTTTGCCATGACAACAGTCGAGTAGAGATATTTTGGTAGGCGATATACGTATAGGCTAAATGTTGCACAGTCGAATTGATTGATGGCTTCTTCCCTTTTTCTTTTCAACTCTGGTCGTTGACTGACAGAGGATATTGGTGTAATGTTCTCCCACTTATTTCTACCTTTGAAACCACCACATGCACTTTCTCTCTCTCTCTCTCACACACACACACACACAAACATATATACATACACCATATATACATACACACTAAACTGTCTCGTCTCTTCCTTCATCTTTACCTCCATGCATCCATGTTGTTGTTCCACCTCTCACTTCTTTTCCATTTAAATTGCTCTTATAACATGACATAACTAACATAATGTTGCCTGTGGGATTTTTTTTCTTATCATGTGAATCAATAACATCTTAGCGCCGTCCTTTCTCTTTGCCTCCCTCTCTTTAATTTCATTTCAGTTTAATTCTGCTTCACTGACATCAGAGCAAAGAAGCATGTGACACTGATTGAAATGGCAAATTGCAAATCTACAACTAGTATCGACTATACTAATACTTTGCAGCCTGAGAATACACCTATTTACTGTAGCTTCACTTGAATAAACAAGAAAAGAGCTCAAAACTCAAACACAAATGACCAATAAAAAAAAATAGGTGGAACAAGCAAAATTAGGCTGCAGAAATCAAATCACTAAATAAAAGCAGAATAAAATATCACCAAAGGAGACGACACAGAGATGTTGAAACTGCTGCAGCCACAAACACACATTTAGCTGCAACAACAGAGAGGCCTCACACACCTCACTGCAGGTAGGAATTTGTGGAGATCACACCTGGAGGATCCACCATTAGCAAGTATGAAGCCAGGACAGAGACTTAAAATTGTTGGCACTGTAAGAGAAAATGAGGCATTTACAACAAAACCTGAACTGAAAAAGGAAACATTGGCATTAAATCTCTGGTATATTGGAAGAAGTTGCACTGGCACCATAACAAGTCTTGGCACTGAAAAAAAGTTCCACTGAAAAGTAGAAGATGAAAAATTGTTTAATTTTGATATTTTTTTGCAATCTGATTTCTTTAGTCACGTCTGTTTTTCGTTGACAGTGTTTTTTTTTAGACTGAACGTTTTCTCAGTGACGCCAGTTTTCAGTTTAAATTCTACGACACTACTTAGCAGTGGAGAGGAAGGGTTTGAGGGCAGGTGGCAAGGAGAGAAGGATTTACATATAATCTGCATACAAAGGAGGGAATGTCACTCTCCTCCGTTTGCAACGGCTTCTACAGGTTCACCTGGAGTTCCTTTTTTCACACAAGCTGAGTTCGAGTTTACTTTTAGCTGAGGCTGTGCTGCTCTGACCGAATGAACCAACAAGTGCTAACCTCAGCTAATAGGTGTCAGCCAGCTAACGTCAGGGTCTGTGTCATGGAAATCCATCCAGTAGTTGAGATACTTCAGTCTGGACCAAAGTCATCGACTGATCACCTGAAGGATTTTCCATTGCCATTGTTGAATCCACACTACTTCGTTAAAACCGTATGGAAGGCTTTTTGGCCACTTGGAGGCAACGTTACAAACTGGAACACATTGACATATTATCACCATATAATGTCGTTGTGGCAAAAAATGTACATATCCAGCTTTCAGTTGAGTCATGTTTCCAGTCAAATATTCACTCTCATTTTTACCTCTGTTTTGGACTCCACCCACTTCTGCATGAAATATCTGACTCCTCAACAGTTTAACACTCCACTTCCTTCACTTACTTTGTCATGAGCTGTTTCTAACTTTCTGTCTGTTGTTTGGCGTTGGGCAAAGAAACTATAGAAGATGGAATGTTATGTCAGCACATGTTAGACACTTGAAAGCTCTCGGTGACGTTAGCATAGTCGTGAACGGGTGGATGACTCCACCTCCTCCATCTCAGCTTGTGGGTGTTGGAAGCCCCTGCAATTAAAGTAATTTCTTTGCTCACGCTGATATTATGCTTTGCTGGACTGGAGCGTCTTCTGCATATGTGATTGAGGACTGTTGTTATCTAAACTGTGATCATACCCGAGCTAATTTATCTGTGAGGCCGTTAGCTAACCTAATGTAAGGTTACAGTTTTTGATATGGTGACTTTTGATGACAGCCCAGGTGTTGATTTTACATTGGCAGAGGTCGCTTCATTCATTATTATGATGCATTATTTTCTGATGAAGTTCAATGGGTTCAATGGATGGATATTTTTTTTTATTAGGTTTTTTTTTTTTTTTTTTTTTTTTTTTTTTTACAGGTGATGGTTAGTTTAAAACCTTCCAATGGACAATTAAGAATCGGCGGGGGTTCGTAAATCTTACATGATGAGCACTCAACAACAATCATTGTGAAGCAGCTACCAAATTAAAATATAAGGAGAAAGGAATGAAGAACACAGATTTTGTTAACAATATTCATTTGTCCTGAACTCAAGGAGCACTTCTTTTGCAACTTTTTGCACTTTGTGTTCACAGTGTAGACATGTTGGGTCGAGCTTCTCAATGCTTTATGCTGATCTAGCACCACAGTGAATCTTTGTTCTTCTATATTTTCCTTGATGCTGGACGGGTGGTGCACATTTGGTTTATTTAGCCCGTTGTCGATGAGAGAAATATCGATTATGGCAACTTCAAGGTCAGGAAAGCTTTGTTCACAGACGCCAACGTTGACTGTCTGAAGGAAACGAGAAATGAAACCCACCATCGTCAGAGTCAATGAGTGCTTTTGACACACTTTGCTCCTCCTTCCTTCGTCTCCCTCTGAGGTTCCGTGGCGCTGCGAGAACGCCGCTCTTCTCCCTTCCCCTTCGCTCTCATTCTGCTTGTCATACAACCTCAGCCTCTGCCTCCACCTCGCTTTTGTAGACGTATCTCTCTCACCGATACCCCCTCCTCCTCCTCCTCCTCCTCCTTCCACCTCTCTCCCATCCCTCCATCTCCGGGTCTCACTCGTCGTTTACGCCTCCTCGGTGAGTGCTATTACAGCATCACTTTGCATTTAGATAACCATCGCCTCGCCACCCCAAATTGGTCCGGAGCAGAAGGAGGGGGATAAAGAGAGGGAGGAGGAAGGAGGGGGGGGGGAGGAGGAATAGGACAGCGGGGAAGAGGAGGAGGTGATATTGAAGTTCAAGCCCAATCCTTCCCGGAGAAATAATTGCAGATGGTGGAGCCCCTGCGGTCGGTGACACGCGGCAAATTTTCGGGGAAATACAGACCAGCAATTTCACCACCGGCAATTATGATCAACAGCATTTTTTCCATTACACTTTCATTTTGCCGCTCCCCCGCTGTGTCATCCGCACACATTTACAGTATTTTGTCCCAGAATCCACCCCGTCCCCAGCCCCCACCAGCTATGCCAGGATGAGTTGTATTATAATATCATGACAACTGTTCCTCTCTCGAAGCCAAGGAGCCGTAATGGCGAGTAATGAAACCTAGAAAAACGAAAACTAAAGCTTGTGTCTTGAGTACCTGTGTTGTGGGTATACAAATAGAGCGTGTGTTGTGTCGAAACAATTCATTGGTGTAGTTTCTTACCAGTGCAAACCAACAGGACTGTTCTCGCTGCTCGTTGCTTGCACAGGACAAATTTGTATGGAAGCAACACGAGCAGCATCCATCAGCATGTGCAGCTACAGTTACGTTTCTATCGCCGGATAAATTCCTTCCAGCTGAAGCTTCCAAATGAACTGTTTATCTGAGCACTAAATCAAGTGATCTGATGAAGTTGGTGTTTACATGCATCAAAGCGTGTAATTGGAATAAATGTGGAGAAAAGTGTTTTAGAGCTTCTCGGAGACTCGCTGGTGTCATTCACACTCGGCGAGCAAAAGACTGAGATGTAGTCCTTCTCCAAAAGCCGTATTTCAATACCAGCACTGTCACAATACCTGCTGTTTTATCCTGAATGATAAAATGTCGGAAGCATTCAAAATGGACTAATTAGCTTATTCTGAGGCGGCCATATTGAGCATTTTTCTTCTTCATATTCACACTTGATGACAAACTTTGTCTCAGGTCGACTGCGATGGATGAAATGATGACTTAAGATAAAAAAAAGAAAAGCTCAGAAATGCACTAAAATATATTGACATATATACATTTCGTGAAGGTTTAAAGTTTAAATGCACTGAACACTTTAGCCAGAGGATGTGATTGCTGCGATAACACAGTCTAATATACTAAAATGATGATATGACGATGATATAACTACACATCAGACAATTCAACAGGAGGCGGGTTTTCAGTGTGTGTTTGTGTGTGTGTGTGTGTGAGCCATTTATACTACCTCTGTTTTTGAATCCCTAACAGAGGACTGAAGTAGACACGCAAACACACACTGTGCTTTTGTGGTAGTTTTTCGTCAGAACCAGGTCAAGCTAAGAAGAAATGTAAGTCTTGGCAGCTGTCGTCCTGTTGTTTAATTTAATGTCACTTAACACTTAACACATACTGTAGAGGCCAAAGTGAAACAGGAGTATTTGTAAAACTAAACTAGGCATTATGTGTGTTAAAAGAATACTAATATAGAAATTCTAGATGAAAAGATATTTACTACCATAAACATATATGTGAAGCGTAGTAAAAAGAAGCGTTTATGTACCTTTAAAATAAAAGTCCCCTTTAAATCCACATAGGATTTTACAGGGATTAACAGCAGCTGACATCATACACACTGCAACACGTTTTTGTTGAAGGTAATGACGAGCGATACAGACTCATTATATTCCAGACGAGATGAGGAAGAAACTTCACAGGAACATGCCAGCGTCGATTCAGCATGTGAGATGAAAGAGAAATCCTGCCAATGGTCCATTATTGCAAAAAAAAAAAAAAAAATTACTGAATGTGATGAGGACTGAGACACATTGCACCGATGTGCCATCACAGTTTATCATAACTCCACAGAAATTTCTCATGTCATCCTTGTTGAGAAACATTTGAAATGTGTTGTTGTGAAAATTCAGATTTCTTGGCAACCATTTTCCTTCTGTAGGTAAATTTGACATAATATCAGTGACTGAGTGAGAGACTATGAGGCAGAAGAGGAGAGAGAGCACTGGGGGAACATGTGGGATTAGATGGGAGAGGAAACAATGAACGGAGCAAACACGAGCTGTAATGCGGCAGATGAGCAGCATCTTTGGTCCGGCTCCGTTTCTCTGCCGTCTTGGAAACAATATGAACAATAGCCGTTCACCTCGCTCTCTCTCTCCCTGGCTGTTATTCACTGGCAATCTCGCTTACACTTGTACGGCTTCAATGGTTGAAAGCCCCTAGTTAGCCGTAGCATTAGCAGCCTCCCCTGCTGTTCATCACTGACCGAGCTGTAATTACAGACGCATCCAAGAGGGACAAAAGGAGGAAGCTCGAAAGAAGCCTGGCCTTTCAGCCCTGTGTGTGTGTGTGTGTGTGTGTGTGTGTGTGTGTGTGTGTGTGTGTGCATGTGTGGCTACACCTGTGCAAAGTGCGTAGGTGTGCATCGTGTGTGTGATAGAGATCAAGCAGGGACAAAACAAGCGCAAAGAAGCCTGGTCGTCCTTTGAGCTGCTGCACTAAAAGAGTCCCCCCACCACCCACTCTCTCTTTCTCTCTCTCCCTCGATCTCGCTGATTGCCAGCATCTTTTTTTTTTCTTTCTCTCTCTCTCTCTCTCTCTCTCCTCCTGCTCACATGTCTCTTTTCCCATCTACTCCTCTTCTCTTTCTCACTGTAATTGCTGCTGCAGTCTAACCTAACAAGGATCCCTCTGATTTTGTCACTGATCAAAAACCACAAAAAAAAAAAAAAAAAAAAGAAATGCAAAAGAATTAGGTAAATGAAACAAAACAAACTTCGGCAAAAAAAAAAAAAAAAAGAAAGTAGAAATTTGCCTGATCTCGACAAACTCACGCAGAGACCTCGACTCTTAAGCACAAAAGTTAAGAGAGTTAATTTGATTTGTGTCTAAAAGCGAAAAAAAGGGACAAAAACACAGTTTTTTTCCTTTCTTTTTTTTTTTAAATGCCTAATTAGCCTCTCTTTCAGGCGACTCTCTGTGGAGATTTTAATTATGATTTGGCATCAGCCGGCGTTTATGGGATGAAATGGACGTTGTTGATCAAGGCTCTGTTGGAAGGTGCTGGAGATGGAGGGAGATACAAGCAAACCAGAAAATGAGGGAGAGAGAGAGAGAGAGAGATTGTGGAGCTGATCAAACGCATTTTCATTCACACCATGCTCGTCTACACGCTGACAAGCCACGCTCACCGAGACCCGTGTCGGAAGCGGAGTCCTTTTGCTCGCTTCAAAGTTTGCACTTAACAAGTCAAAAGCCACAACGTTTCTATGGCGATGTCTGTTTGGCAACTTTCTGTCGTCAGTCGATGTAATAATTCAGCTATTGGCAGCTATTGAAAGCTTTGCCATTTGCAGTTCAAAGCGCTGGATGTCTGCTCTTTTTCCTCTCCCTCCCTTTGATGCACAGGAAGTGATGTGTCTCCTGTTTCTAGCGTGTTGGAAACAAATACCAGATAGATAATAAATAGCCCTGTTTAGTCAGCATCAAGCTGGAATTACAGTTCTGCAGATACACATGTTAACGTCTCTGCACATCGACCCAGACAGAGGTGTTATGGCGAGGCCAGGAGAGCCAACATGCTCACCTCCCCAAATATGAAAATCCCCATGTGCAGCACATCAAACAAGCTGATTGGCAAATCCGACTTCCATCAGGGAAGCGGGTTCAAAAAGAAAAAGCAATGTGTTCACGTCCATACAAGTACAAAAGAAACACCAAACACCCGTGCAGGTTCAGTTACATGGAGCATGTTCCAGCCTTTAACAGACACGGTGACCTTGACTGAACACGGACACTCAACGTCTGGAACAAAAATCAAAGGATATACAGTGGATTTAAGAACTGAATTGAAACATAAGAATACTTAGTTAGAAGTACATGCCTTTTAAGATTCCTTTATTCGTCCCACAATGAAGAATTTCCATTTTTTTGTAAAATGTGAAAAGCTATATATTAAAGTTTCAGGACTCAGTGCTTTTATATTAACAATGGATCCAATGTAATGTGGCTCATAGAGAATGATCGCCCAGCTCTGCAGCTCCCCTCAGCTTTAGTGACTTTTTTAGCATCTTTCAGCTCATTGTTTTGATTAAATGGCCTGAATCTTTATTGTTTTGGTTCAGTCTCGTAGCTCTCATCAGTCTTGCTTCCAGACACATCAGGCAGCTGTTTCCCAATATCTGCCCAGCACCGGCACAAAAACCTGCAACCAGCTGGTGATGATAATGCAGCAGATACACAGAGCTGGTGGAGACCAAAGCAGAGACAATCAGAGAGTTATTATTGAGCTTGCCACAGAAACACAGCAGCAAACTAATGTAGAAAAAAAAATTATTTTTCAAGGACAGTGTTATAAAATGTTCCCATGCTATAGTACATAATGTTTCCCCTCATAGGTAAACACATAGAGATGCATGTCAGCCGTGCAGCAGCAAGCCATCATACCCTTAAGGCTCACAGTTGTTTACTGGAAGAAGCTCCTTTCTGCTCTGCTGTGCTTCTACTGATTTCAGTCTCTTATAGATTTTGATGCTTTACATTTTCAGCAATTTCATATTCAGTCATGTCATAAATATAAACACCTTCCGTCAGTCAGGATGAGGCAGATACAGATGACGACTTTTATCATGTTTCCCCTCCATTTCCTTTTCCTTATTTTCATAACTCACATGAAATTAACCTGTGATTTATTGTGGCCTAAAGGGCTGTTTAACCCGAAGCCACAAATCAGTTGAATCTGGCTCCTGCTTTTCAACAAACGCACAGATCTTTAGCTAAACATTTAAAGCAATGCTGATTTTAATTGATAAAGATTCCAGCTGTACGAGCAGAACAGGGCAGATGTGGACGACTCAGAGTTTTTTTTTGAGGAAGAGAAATGAACTCTGAGACCGGTAGTGCCACACTGAGCCACGTAAAAAAAACCACGGGAGTTAGCGGAAAGGATGTTCACACACACACACGTGCACACACACATGCACACGTATAGTAATCTGAGGAGCAGAGTATCATCTGTGTAACCACATCCTCTGCCTCGGTGTGGAGAGGAGGAACCCGACACCCCATCGCCCTACACGAAAACCCCCGAGTCATCACTAATACGGGCAGGAATATCAACATTTAATATGCACAAGGGGACCGCAAAGGTCATAGCAGGGGCCCGGGATGAAGAAAAACTACACAGATTCTTGCAGATGAATGAAAGTGATGGAGCCCATCACCAATGCATCTGCCTTTAGGGTGTGAATTCACATCGCTCCCTTCTTTGTGTTTAAAAGGTTACAGTCGGGAAAATTGAACTTACCACTCAAGTGTAATAAATTAAAAATAATACAAACAGATGCAGCCAGAGGTTGCATGTTGTTGTCTTTTAACTGATTCTATATTTAAATTTCTGACAACCACTTGAACTGTAAGGTCAAACATTTTTTAACGTTATTTTTTTTTTTTAAATCTTCAACCCATTTGCTAATTTTAGTTCAGTTCTGTATGCCATTAAACTTACACATGTTTCTAATGCTGTAATTTGGACAATTTGCCTGCTGTCTTGTTTCAATCTTCCATCATTATGTTCATTACTACGGTCGCAGGCAAGGGACATTTTCAAAAATCTCCTTGGTAATTAAATCAGGAACGGTCTGAACATTGACAACAGGCAACAAAAATTTCGACTTGTTTCAGTAAAATGAAAACAGCATTAACTGTGACATCATTGAAGTGATCATTTGCACCTGTGCTTTCTCCACTGTGACTTGAGAAAGGCCGATCAGCTGATATAGGGTGAAATTAGTTGTCGCTTATAAAAATCTTGCTCAACTATCAGATCTCAGCGTCATAAATCTTCCTGAGTAATTCTTTTGGTAAGCGATTCCACAGTTGTATGTGATTTGTAGTATGGTGATTTTTGGCCACTAGGAGGCAGAAAAGATCCAGATGATGCAAGTTAATGTTAAATAAGATAAGATGAGATAAACCTTTATTCATCCCACATTGGGGAAACTCAAAGTCAAAATTCAAAATGGAGAATGTGTTGGTAACCAGATGTTTATGTACACGTTCAGTCAGATATGGAGCAACATAAGCATTTGTCAGGAGCATGTTCCCGGACTGTACGCCTAATATTCACTCTACTTTTTTTTTTTTTTTTTTTTTTTTTAAAGCTCTGCTTTGTCTCTACCATACAGTCTATGGTCTCCACCAACTCATGAGAAAAAAAATGTGCTGTTGCAGCTAAACCCTCCACTATGTTCACCAGCTAGTTGCAAACATGTGTTATTGCTGTGCAGGTAGCAGATTTATCTGAGCTTTGAAAATAGCCACCTGCTGCAGGTGCAAACCGTGATGGGAGCACAGAGACCCAAGCTGTATAGCAAGTGTGCAAACCTCACAAGCGTCGCAACGATGGTGTGACACATCATTTGTCCAAGTTTCATCAGAGTCTGATGAGCACTGTCTGATATTTGATAGATGATTGATCCTCTCCACCACAGACCCCCCCTCACTCACACCCTACTCCAGATACACTACAACTACCACACTAGATGCTGACGCCCACTCACTACCATGACCACACCTGCACTATTGATGCTCTCACACACCAATCACACCACTGTCCATACTCTATGTATCTGTCCTATACACCATATTCATATGAAGCTCTTTATTCTGTCCACTAGTAGCTTGCTCTCACACTGTAAATCTACACTTATACCTGCAGCTACCTGCTGCTACTGCTGCACACACTGGCTGTAATTTAGTTTATTCCTTTCACTCTGTTCATACTGTCAACATATTCTTATACAGCCCTCACTTTTATTTATAGATCTCTATGCATGTACACTGCACTTTATTGCTTTTTGCACCTCTAGTTTGATGCTAAACTGCATTTCGTTGTCTCCGTGCTCGGTGCAACAACAGCAAAGTTGAATCTGCTCTAAAATTATTAAAGTTAATGTTTCTTTAGAATCTACCTTCCAAATAGCAGGTTAATTAAATATTAATGGTTTTTCAAATTTGACTAGCAAAGTATTCAGGCAACTCTTTTATCCGAAAAGAAAAAAGTTGTTGATGATGTTCTTCCGAGTGCAAATCTGCTCTAAATTGGCTCCAGCAGCCTGTGGTCTTTGGTGAAGTCAGAGACAAGGCCAACGCTGCCGATGGAGATGATTTGTCAAGTTTCAAGGGAGCTGACCTTCAGCCGCCAATGTTATTGAACAGACACACATAAAGCTGGCAAGGATGTGCATGCACAGATATGCATTTACACATGTGCACGTTATTACATACATGCACATGTGAGCACAGGCTGACATGAAAGAAACCTTAAAAATAAGAAACACATATGACACACACACATAATATAGTGACACACATGGTGCTCACAAGCATGTTGATGTACAGATGTGCACTTGCATGCATGCAGGAAACACATGCACAGTATTACATGCATGCACACACAAACATGAAAGAAGCAAGAATGACACACACACACACACACTGAGCTGCAGGGACACGTGGAAACAGAGCAGTGCCACTCTGCATGCATTATAAGATGACAGGAGGCATCAATCAAGGCGAGCAGCCTTTTATCAGGAACATATCAAAGAATCGGATTCCAGTAAAACAACCTAGATCATGTCATTCACGAGCCTCAGCCAGACGAGGAGGAGCACGCGGGAGCGCACGGTACCGGGTCCAATGCTGCCACCTATGCGCGCCGTGGAGACGTGCGTCCGGCTGCTGCCAGCTGCTGTTGCGCGCTCGTGCAGCCAGGGGGCGCACTGATGTCACTAACCTCTCTCTCTCTCTCTCTCTCGCTCTCTCTCGCTCTCTCTCTCTCTCTGTACCAGGGGGATGCCGGAGTCTGACCGCAGCTCTGCTCTCATTCATGCTGAGCGCTGCTCTCCTGTGCGCACGGAGCTGCGGAGCTGAGCTGAGCTGTGGAGCCGGTGCTGTCTGTCTGTTTGCATGTGTGTGTGTGCGTGTCTGACTGGCAAGCCCCGCCGGGAATGGACATGTCTTGTGCAGCCTCTCTGACACCCTGAACACCATGCCCAGCAGAACGAACGAGAAGGACGCTTTGATCAGTAAGTAGAGCCAAACTTTTTTTTTCTCCCTCCTGCGCTTCTTCATCATCTCGTCTTGGAGCTGCTGCCGCTGCTGCATCCGAGATGTTCCTCTCTTCTCCCCTTCTTCCCTTCCTCCTCCTCTCCTCCTTCGCACCTCATCGTCTCCCCGACAGCAGCACCCATGGAGCGGGTGTGCGCTGCAGGAGGACCCGGCTTGTCCGTTGATTCAAAAAAAAAAAAAAAAAGCCGCACGGTTTCTTTTTACGCACGCGGGCGCCAGACGCACGAGGCTGCGGATGATCTGCCTCCCGAACGGCCGCTTTTCCGTTTCTTGGTGGATTTGGCCAAGTTGTTGCCTCGCGTCACTGTGGAGGAGCTGCGGATGTTTGGATGCACTGAGGCTGCTGGTGTGTGTGTTTTTTTCTTCATCTCCCGTGTTTGAGCTTTAATGTTTGCCATTTCAGGTTAGAGGAATGTTGTCGCAATGGCACGGGGACGCAGTCACACTGGTGTCTTACGGTCATTATAAAGCCTCTGCTGAGCGCATCGCGAGCTCCTGCAAGCTTTTTTATTGGAGTTTGGGATTTGTGGTTTATTGCCATGATGCTTTGCACATATGTGTGAATGTGGACACGTTTGCGTCGAGACTTGAACTTGAGAACACTCTTTGCGTTCATGTGCGCGTGCACGTGCGCATATATGAGTGTGTGCACGCAGAGTTTTGTGCCATAAGCCCATAAATGTGTGTGTGTGTGTGTGTGTGTGTGTGTGTACAAGGATTGTGTAGATGCAATATGCAAATGTTTGAAAGTGTGTGTGAGTGTGTGTTTGACCTGTGAGTCTGAGGGTTAGTGAGTGTCTTTCTTCAGGAGTGTGTGTGCCCCTCACCCACCCACACACACACACACACCTACACACACACACACACATACACACAGCATCATCATTTTGGAGTCGCATCAACGTGCTCTGACAGTTTTGTGTCACCTTATGAATTTTTGACTTGAAATGCGTAGGTGAGGCAGACGGGCTGATTTTGAGAGACTACGGGCGCCAAGCCACCAGTTTGGCTGCCAAGCACATCGGAAAAAAATCTCTTTAGATTGTGTGTGTGTGTGTGGAGAGAGAAGGGAGAGAGGCTTCTCTTTGCATGTTCTGAATCTCCTCTCATCTCTGTCTCTCTCCCTTCTTATCTCTCTCCAGGGTGAACTTGTGACGATGTGTGTGTGTGTGTCAGATGATGTGGGAGCTGTGGAGGAGATGCAAAGAGATGTATGGGGAAGAAAGACTGCTCCCCCCGTCTCTCTCTTAAGTGTGCGTGTGTGTCATGACGTGCCTGTGCTGGGACGCGTTGATAAGGCAGAAACCCTGAACATCACCTCCACTTCGGGGCCGAGGCGTGACATCCAAAGTGACTGCGTGTATGGCTCCAGTGACATAATGACTGTGGAACATATTAGTTCCTCTTACACCCGCTGACACACACTGTTTGCAGAGGTTTTTAGCCCGAAATGAGTCAGATTCCGACTCGGGCGACAGCGGCGCTGCATGTGCTTTGAGCTGCCTGTAACCTAATTACCTAGTTTATTCTTGGAGTCTTTTATTATTAATTTGTTCTTGGAGGAGATCATCCTTTCTTCCTGCTCTCTATGTTTCCTTTGTGGCTGCTGTAACCAGGGTTCAGTCATATTTAAAGGAAGTTCCAGGGTGACACTTGACCCACGGGAGCCGAGTGTCTGTGCTGTTTAATGGCTCATTTAAAGCAACTATATCAAACTTTCCTGCTGCTTTTTAATTCTCTAATGAATGTGAGCACTTATGTTATATTTATATAGGAAGTGATAGTGTGTTGTAATCAGTGGTGATGATTGAGGTAGTTTTACATGTATGACAAAGCTTTGCTGTTTCATCCTTTTGAGATTAATGAGGAGTAATTAACTGCATAGCTCACTTTCATTAAGAGGGTATTTAGGTGCACAGCCTCATTCTGTGTCCACGGAGGCGACTTGCTTTACTGCTGGTTCAGGTCTGTTCCTTCTGGAGCTCCACCGAGTTTTATGAGCCTTATTTGAAGTGAGAATGGACTCGCCGGGCTCAGCACCTTGCCTGGCAGGAAAGCTGTTGTGTTTGGGTGGAAACACCAGCCGCTACAGAGTGTGTGTGTGTGTGTGTGTGCGAGGGGGTCCAGGTGGGTGTGGGGGTGGTGTTGTGTCACTGCTCTCAGCCCTCAGTGGCTCAGACCCCGGCTGAGCTGAGAGCTACAGACGATCGACGATGCACCCTGCGGTCCGTCTGCGTCGAGCCGCTTCATACCTCAAATGCCTGTAATAAATAAACCAAGGAGGGCGAGACGGCAGCGGAATGACAATAAAGCAGATTGATAAAGCAATTTTAACTCAATCCGCTTGAGAAACACCCAGAGGAGAGGTGTGTTATCATAACATGTCCATAGGATGTAATGAAAGTGGCATTTAAGCTGAGGGTTTTTACTCCGAGTGCCATCAGAGTCTACATTTAAATGGCGCATCGGCGGCCCCAGCGGGAGCCGAAGCACTGATCCAGCAGTGTTAGAGCCACGCTCGCGCCTATTGAGCGGCTGATGACTAGACTGCCAAGTAAGCTGATATTACATGGCAAAATACCAGTTTGAATCCCACCTACGACACAAGTTGCTTTAACTGCTTTTGGAAGGAAATTCGTCGGATTAGCTCAGACCAGCATGCAGGGCTAATAGAGAGAGAGCGATGGACTGCTGAAGATGAAAATATGACAGATGTGATGTGCAACCAGCAAGTTAGGTTTGTCAGAGAAACCCCACTAGTTGATTAGAAGTGAAGGCATGAGGTGTCGATGGGATTTTCTCTCCCTCTGCTGCCTCTGTCTGTCAGTCATTTGCTTGCTCATGATGGGAACTGTTGGGTCTCTATATGTTGTCGGGTCTCTCGACCTGCTCTGTATGTAAAGTGCCTTGAGATAACTGTTGTTGTGATTTGGCGCTATACAAATAAAATTGAATTGAATTGAATTTCAGTCAGAAGAGATCTGTTTATAATGATATTGATATTTATGAGAATAGCAACAGTCCACCATTTTAAAAAAGCACCCTCATTAAGGGAGATGAGAGATGGGTGAAGCCTCTCAGGTGAAGATCATGGTTATGAGATTGGATGATGTAAGAATTTGTGAATGAGGCAAACTTGTTGAATGAGGAAAAAAAAATTGTTGCACTTTATCCAGAGCTTCATATTTTATGATCAGGTAGACTTTAAAACTTTAAACTACAACTTAAAATGACAACTATAATTAACATGCAGTCTGTATTTAACAGACAGTATCAAGCCTTGCTCTTATATCACAGTATATTATAATCTGTTGTTGTATTGGCTCCAACATGAGTGGTTATACTACAACACATGAGCCAATTTGTCTTGTTCTTCCTTCTTTTTCTGATGAGCCAGTGACAATTTCTGTCTGAACCCGACGTGAGAGTGAGGAAAAAGTGGATGAGAGCGAAAGAGGAAGAGGAGGAGAGAGAGATGACGCGGCGGGGCTTTTAAGTCCGCGGCGTCTTTTTGATGCAGCCTCTGCAGTGAAAGGGCCGAGGCAGATCAAACAGGGCAGGCAGATTGAAATAGTCTCTCTTGTAAAGGGGGAAGAGACGCAGATGTGACAGGTAAACCACGCGGTGGAGGTGGCAGCCACTTTTCACGCGCTGCCTGATTGCAAACACCCGCTTCCCAAGTTCAAAACAGGACTGGCGAGGAGCTGTTTGATTGTCGTAAGCATCCGCGCTCGGCGTCTTCGAGTGAGACGAACGGCGTGTGGGTGGGCGGGGGGGGACTTATTTCCCATCCTAGTGTGAGCAAGGATAATTCTGCCGTTGTTTTGTCAGCAATTAAAAGAATTTCAGCAAGCCATTTTCTTCTGCCGCCGCCGACCATACAGCTTGTGTTTGTTGTCCCAAATGGCCAATTTCTGCCTTATGTTCTGTGCTGTCTGAACAGTTGAGGCAGCAAAATAATCTGTGTGTGTGTATGTGTGTGTGTGTGTGCAGCCTGTACTACCAAACTTGTCTGCATTTCCTGTGCCTTCCTCGACATCAGTCCAATCAGCATGTCCCTGTATTTCTCACAGACACGCACTCGGACATCCTCCCTCTACTCTCCCTCTCTCCTTGTATATATTTAGCGGCGGGCCAAGGTCACAGTTAGAGTGCTCCGTTCCTGTTTTTTTTCCGTACATGGCTTACAGATGCAGATCTGTCTTGTGTTATCTGTAGTGGTGGTTAGACTTTCCCCAGGCCGTGCGGAGGTGTGGGAGGGAGGAGCAGGAGGGAAATGCTAAAAGGGGCTAAAGGGGAAGGTGGACAGAGGGAAGCAGAAGGTCACACTGCAGTGTTCTGGATCCAAGGCATCTCCCCCTCTATGCTTAATTTGAAGAACAATACCAGCTGTTATTTTCTGATAACAACTCTTGAATATGGCCTTCTAACACCAGGAAGGGTTCAAACAAAAAATCAAACACTGCTTTGGGTTTTTTTTTGAGAGGAATAGTTTTGTCTTGTTCATCTGGAAGTCTCCCCCAGGCGAGCCCATGTATACCACTTTGAGGTGAAAGTACGCAGTACTCACATATCATGATGTAATACACACTGCAGGCTCGTCTTGAACAACCGAGCTCATGCCTGTTGATTCGCACCAAATGGCACCAAAGGGACGAGAGAAGCCGAAAGATCCAATGGTTTTCTCCGTGTGGGGCACAAAGCAGTTTCTCACTTCCTGTGGGGAGACGAGTTAACATGGCCGCCACCGGAAATGTTAGTGGAAAGATCATCTGTTGCAGTCAGGATGGGAACGACTTATTGTGATGTGCAGCTATTCTTGATCTTATGTGACCTGTTGTAAACATCTGGAGGAGAGAGAGTGCAAACATTTTTAGGGATGATGATGAAGAGGTTGAAGAAATTAGGATGTTGTCGGGGTGAGAAGCTCAAACAGGAGGGAGGTGCCAGATGTTACATTTCTATCTGACTATCAGGCAATTTTTAGGTTGAAAATTTAAAGCCAATAAAATTAGTTTCTTAAGAAAAATAAAGACCAGGAAATGCATTAAAGAATCTTTTAAAGGCAATTGAGAAAAGTCTTTTTGTTCTCTGACGTCCTGTTATATTAGATTTATTCATCTTCAACATCTCCTACCATACTGTCTGAAGACAAACAAATAGAAATGGTTAAATTTTAACCCACCATGTAATCTAATCTAACCAACTGTTAAAATATTTGGAAACCCTGCTGGTGATGTTTTTGGCCTCTGTTGAGAAGGATGTGAGGGAAGGAAGGCAAATAAACAGGAGAGAAAGCAGCCGAACATCAAGAGAGCAAAGTCATGGGGAAAGCGACTGAGGCGAGGTTTGAAACAATGAACTGGAAGAAAAAGAGAGAAGAAGAAAGAGGAGCTGGAAGCAGTGAGGCAAAGAGTGTGACGGTGTTCCCGACCATGTGACTCAGATGATAGGCCTCGGAGAAGGAGGCGGACGGGATGGATGGAAACAAAGGAACTGCAGGATGAGGTTGTGCAGTTTTGAATTCCGGGCTTTCTGGAAGGGATGAGGGATTTCGGGAAAGTGAGTTGGAAAGATGGAGGTGAAAGGAGACAGGGCGCCTGGGGGTGACTCACTTCATGACTGTCTTTGCTGATTCCGATGACTCGGCTGAGACCTCAAGTCTTTATAGTCAGTATCAATCTGCAGTTCAGTTCCTCCTGGGGAAGGATGGTAACTTCCTCAGAGCCTGCAGGTGGAGGCTTGGAGTCGAGGTCGGGGTTATAAACTGCGGCATGAGCAGCAGAGGCAGTGAATGTACAGTCGAGTCCAGACTCCTTAAGATGGACAGTGAACAGCTCTTATGATTCTCTATAATATTTTGTAGTATTTTGTAGTGTATAGTCCTATAGTATTTCAGACAGACAGAGTACTTTATTAATCCCTTTGGGAGGTTCCCTCCAGGAAATTGACATCTCCATCATTTCTCATATATTGTACTGTTTAGAATACAAAACATAAAGTAGAATATAAAGTAGAAAATATCAAATCTAAGAATAGACACAATAAATTAGGCAGTAGAGATAACAGAAATTTGAATGTGTATACCTGAGTGTGTACAAGGTACAATAGCAGCAGTGGATATGATAATGCTAATGCTAATGGTATAGTGCATTATGATAATATAATATAGTAATATAATATAATATAAAATAATACAATATAGCATATAGTAGTAGTATAGTATAATATAATATAGCATATACATTGTTTAACATACATGTACATGTATAATATATACATGTCTGCATTGATCTGTTGTAGCTGTTGGGTTTGTATCAAGATGAGAATCTCCAGCATGCAGGGCTCAAATACACTGTAAAAAGTGAGGTATTTTCATGACAAAGGACTCAGTGATTTCCAGTGTTTAAACAAGCCAATACTTCCCTTTTTTACTTGTGTAGAAAAAAGTAAGGTCTAATATGTAAATCATGTGTTTTTGTTCCAAAATGTGGGGTCTCAGTGATTATTGGTCTAAAGAATTGTTTGTTCTTTGAGAGAAGTTTTTCAAAGCAACAGCATAAAGCGCGTTCATATCGTTAAAGTCACGAGTGCAACTTCACTTTCATTACAATACCAAGCTCCGGCTTACTCAACTGTTTGCTTTCTCCTGCTGTGAAAAACATAGCAATCCACATTTCAGTCATTCCCCACGCGGTGGGACCAAACAAAGCTCACCAGGAGTCCAGTCAAAGAAAAAAAAAAAAGGAAGCAGACCATAACAAACAAGAAGCAGCATTTGTATGATTAGTGTTTCGTGGCGCTGCCAAAAGAAACAGTTTGCCAGCTGGGGGAAAAATATAAGGTAAACAGACAGTGCCATCAATCCTGTGTTTTAAACATTGTGAGAGGGATGCTGGCAGCTCCCGCTCGGCCCCCGCCGCGACGAGGCTGCGGCGAAATGACAGGAGTGACAGTCGGCGCAGAAATGCTGAGTCAGCGAGCGCACTGCCCCCCCCGATCATCACACACACACTCAGAGTCTCATCTCATTTTGTTGAGTGCTTCCTCTAACACCAACCTGCATGTGAGGCAGGGTTGGCCTAAGGTCTCGCCGGCGTGTGTCTTTGAGGAACGGGATCAGAGAAGCATATGCGACGCGTCCTCTCATGTGTCTCTCGACTCTTGTTATGAGACGTGCAGCTTCCAGGTTTTTTCGCTCTCGGACAGCCCAGCAGGTGTTTTCAGATCCTCAACGCGATCTCATTAAAAAGTTCGACATTTGATTGCTTTGGTCTTTGATTGTTAAATTGATTTGGGGCGAATCGGGCAGCGGCGCCGCCGGCGGGGAGGCCGGCGCCATCAGTCCAACGTCTCCTGGACGTCCATCTTGCTGTAAACTGTGAAAGGAAGGAGAAGTACAGTCGACAAGTGCCTGACTCCTGCTCGAAGGTAACTGGCTCTCCCTTTGTTGTGACAGATGAACTTCTTGCTGGAGTTGAGAAATGAACTTCCTGCGCTCGGCTTCAGCCTCGGAGAGCGAGGCTCCGCCGGTGCAGCTCCGCCTGCCTCCTTCCCTTTGTCTTTGAATGTGATTCCGCCGGCTTTAAACTCCCCTGCGTTCTCTCTGAAAGAAGGATCTGGCTGATAAGGCACAGAAACGGCGCAGTGTTGATAGTAAATGCTTCCACTGGCGGCAACAAAGTAAACCAGAGGGTCAAAAACATGTTGAAATCCATTTAAGGCACCTTGAGGTTTGCTGTGTGAAAGTGCTCAAGCCGTCGAAATTGCCCCCGCGTATCGCCGCCTTTATAGGCCGCTGATGCATGGGAAACCATTTTGAGGCAATGCAGACGGGCAATTTAGCTTTTAACAGACGCGGAGGGTTGCAAATGGAGCAAAATTGGAGAGAAAGTGTTTGAGTTTGGTGGAAGCAGCAGTGACACAACCACAGGAGAAGCTTTTGTCTAGTGAGATGAATTTACTCAATAACCTCTGCCTAATGGGGCTGTCGATTATTTTCTGTTTTCGTGCCTATCTCTATTTCTCTCTCTTCCTCCACAGCTTAGGTATTGTGTGCTATTATTTTGTGTGTTATTCTTTGCCTGTCTCTGTATCCCCCCCCCCCCCGCCTTGCTCTCTCTCTCTCCTTGTCCTTCAGGATGTTCACCAGGCTTTGAAAAAGGATTTTGTGTATTTAAAGCAGGAGCGGTTAACACATTTCAGAAGCGTTCTTTTTTTCACGTTTTTGGGAATTATATTTACATCCCGACAACATGTAATGAATCAAATACTCTGACAAATAAGAAAAAATCGCACTGTAAAATCGAAAGTGCAGGTAAATGATTTCTGTTTCTAAGTGTTTCGACAGCTTTGGCCGCCGCCGCAGGTCTCGACTCCAGTCTCAAGATGTTATTTGCATTATCTTGGCTTTGTATCTGTCTCATGAGTGTTTTCACTCACACTTGTCTAGGAATCTGTTTTCGGTCTCACTGAATTATCGACACAACCTTTGTGCAGACAATCATGGTCCCCAGAGGATAGACGATGGACCAATCCCTGATTTTTTTATCAGTGACATTTTGGATTTGAAATGTTTCAACGAATTTAGGGTAGATTGCCAGGAAACAGACATCCATGTTCCCCTCAGGATGAGTTGTAATCGCTTTTGTGATCACTTAAGTTTTCATGTAACAGCATCATCGGTTGTCCTGCAAAACGAATGACAATCCCATCGAAGTCAGCTCTTCTTGTTAGTCTGTTCCCAGGTGAACTAAGCTGGTAAGAAGCCCAGTTAAACATCTGCATGTTAACATTGTCCTTGTTGTCACAGCAAGTGCAGCCTCATATCCAACATGGCTGTCGACCCAGAGTCTTGTTTATATTAGCTTGGACTGTCTCCGTCTCGCGGGTGTAGCGTTCAGACTTGACTTGGTCTGAACTGGGTTTTGACTTTTTCCTTCCCTGTCTTTCTTGTGCACGCTCACATCAGACTGCAGAGAAATTCTTCACTATCACATGTGCTGCTCTGCATTGTCATTTACATGCTCAAGTAATGCCTATTGCATAATGTGTGTTTGCCACTTGACAACCAAACATCCCATCCAGACATTGAAATTTATGCACAAGTGTGTGAAATATAATAATAAAATATAATATGATTTTTTTTCCATTTCAAACTAATGATTGAAGTTGACTCACTAAGAACAGCACTCATGAACAGTCTCGGAGCCGATTAATCTTGATTAATCTTTTCTCCTCCTTGACTTCCATGATCTCAGCTACAACCCTGGCTTTTACCAAGAAATATGTTGAGAAGATCCTGTAGAAGCTTTCACATGTTGAAATATTGTCATAGCTCTTTAAACAACGGTCACATGTAATCTAGATATCTAATCATTTTATCGAACAACTGTCATTTTTCAACATAATTTTGCCCAGTTTCAACAGACAGCTGATGTCTGTCCACTTGTAGGTGACATTAGGAGTATGTAATGTGTGCCCTTTAGTTCATATTTTTCAACTTGTAATGTTTCATTGACTCGTGATCCATCGCTCTAATTTGGTTTTCAGTTTGTCCTCGCAGTGAATTTGAGGATGAACAGTCACAGTTTTGAAAGTCAAATCAGTGAATTTGAAGATACTCTGCATGTTCCTACCATCTTTTCCCCTTTCTCTCCCGTTCAGTCTCCTCATCTCTTTTTTTTTTTCAGCGTAGGTGCAGCCTATGACTGTTTCATTCTCTCTCTCTCTCTCTCTCTCTCTCTCTCTCTCTCTGTCTGACTAGTGCTGTTGGTTTTAGAAATCTCAGCAGACTGACTAGAGGAGGCTTTGCTGCAGGCAGCTCCTTCTCCCTAATGAGAGAAATGGAGCCATTCGCTGCATACATACACTCACGCTCTGCTCTTGTGTGTGTGTGTGCACGTGTGTGTTTCTAGCAGCGTGCGCATGTGTGTGTGCGGTGGGAGTGTTTGAGTGTTTATGTGTGTGGTTTTGCGAAAATTGGTTGTGTGAAATATTATGTGTGTTTGAGTCAGCGTGTTTTTGTATGTAGCTATGGGGTTTGGCTTTTGAGCATTTGTGTGTGTGTGTGTGTGTGTGTGTGTGTGTGTGTGTTTCATGCCTCGCCTCTCCACAAACAGTTTCAAATTCTTTCCTCTTGTGAAACTGAAGAAACTGAGCAGTTTATGTGGCTGTTGAACACAACATTTCATTTTCCCACTGTGTGCTGATGTAGTCGACTGGCTTCTCTGTGTACTCTTGGAGGAATTCAACTCTGTGTTTCTTCTTCTGTGGAGCTTATTATAAACTCTGTTCATGCATACCTGCACCTGCGTGTCTCTGTATGTTTGACTTGGGTTTGACAAAGGTTCAGTCTTTCTCAGCCTCTGACACTGAACCCATCTCGACTATTGAACCAATAAGCAACTGCACATTAGTTATTTTCTGCTTTCTGCTTTTCTGATTAATTGATTAATCATTTAGTCTAATCATGAAAATTTCTAAAAAATGCGCAACCGAAATGACATCTTCTGGTTGGTCTGATTGACCAACAAAATCCAGTATATTAGATATTTGGTCAAACATGTGATGAAATGTGTTATTTTCGCATTAATATGAAATTTATCATGTGTAACAGTAAAAAGCAGCAAATCTTCATATTGGAAAAAGAAAACAGTGATTGATTATCAAAACTGTTGATAACATGTAATGTAATAAACAAAATAATGTATTTCATGTGATAAGTGTGGGAGGAGAAAGAGCAAATCGTGTGTGACCATGGTGCATCGATGTCCATTGTTAAAGTTGTGTACAAAGTTGTAAAATGCAGTTTTTGTTGACCTGTGATCACATGACTTCATAATCACGCTTGTTTCTCACATTTGGCTGTCACATGTTTCTGGCTGCTGATGGAGATATTTACTATTTTAAAACATCATTTTTCAGCAACTTAATGCATCTGTGCTCCAGCTGGAGTGTTTGTCTGCTCACTAGAGTTTAACCTATATTTAATAAAGATGGAACACTTGATCAATCAATCTAATTATTGACAGATTCATCATTCATTCATTAACTGATTAATCCATAGTGGAAATCATCAAAAGTCATCAAAAAGTTTGATTTACAAAAGTCAAAAATTTTACCAACATGAATCCTGATCTTATCTTGATATAAAAGTTCCAGACTCTTAAAAGAAAAAGAAACTGAAGTTCAACTTGTAACCAAACTCAATCACGTCACTATCTTCAGACGTCACATGACATTAGCACAATACCACCCGTGTCGTGTGACCGTGCTCCTGTGTATGCATGTTACATCCGTGTCACTGTCACTTTGTCTGATGAGTCTATTCCACATGTCTGATGTTGTGCCACAGCTGCTGCGGGGATTATTCTTGAGGCTACACAGAGAGAGAGAGAGAGAGAGAGAGAGAGAGAGAGAGAGAATAAAAAGCATGAGAGAGTGTGAATTGACCGTAAAGCTCCGTCACTCTGAAGGGATTAGAAGGGGTTAAACTGCAGGGCGAGATAAAGACTGGCATTTCTCTGTCACACACTTCGGCTGTTGCTGTGTACGTCTGTGTGTGTGTGTGTGTGTGTGTGTGTGTGTGTGTGTGTGTGTGTGTG
>JBBMOC010000033.1:80214-111321 GCA_037975185.1 Centropyge bicolor | reverse complement strand
GATTTGCTTCATTTTTGCTCTTCAGAAACCTATGGGTGACGTCACGGACACTACGTCCATATTTTATAAAGTCTATGGGATGAACTCAATTTTGGTGATCAAAGGTCAAAGATCAAGGTCTCTATGACCTCATCAAACAGGTTCTTGGTCTGTAAAAAGTTATATTAGTATGAAGGTAATGTCTAATAGGATTAAATAATTAAGCAATGGCATTTTACATCACAAAGGTCAACTTCACTGTGACATCATAATGTTCTGCAAAAACATGTTTTAACTGAGGAACAGAGGGGCAAAGTGTCCATATTCCACATTTATTCATATAGTGAATTAGTGACACTCATCTTGGGCGCCCTCCTTAAAACAGTGGTTTTCTTCTATTAAAGTTGAAGATGTGTTTGAAGCATCCATCTTTGAATGTTTTCTTAGATTGAGCTGCAGGTGATTGTCGCCGCACCATGTGATGAAGCTCCTCTGTAAAAATAGCCTCAAAGCGAAGACGCCATGTTCCTCACTGGAAAGTCAAATTATACATGTCAGTATGGCGATAACTTTCATCTTTTCCAGTCTTCGCTACATGCTGTATATTATGAGTTTGGATATGCATGGACGTAAAATGTAACTTGACTGGTTGGCAGATGTATATAAGTGGTTTCCTTCCCGTTTTCTCATGATCTAATTCGAGCATGAAAAGCCACACGTTTAAATCAGAAACTTGCTTTTCCCCCTGCATCTGTTTGTCCCAGTTTACTCCGACAGCTCCTGACATCATCAGCTCCCGGCTCCGCTGGCTACTTAAGCGACGCATGTGGCCGCCGAGTCCATTTGCGCCGCTCGGTTTGGGTTTATTTATAGAATTGATAACATACATCAGAGAGCGTGAGATGAAAATGCTGCAGAAATAGTCGCGTTAAACGTGTCACTTTGGGTAGAAAGTTCAGCTTCGTCTTCGTCTGTTCAAGCGTGTGTGCGTTCTTGTGTCGATCTGTAGGACAAGTGCATGTGTGTGTGTGTGTGTGTGGGCAGGCCTGTTTTATGTCAGTTATGTCTATGAGTGTGTGTGTTGAGGCACGGTGAAGTCAGTGCGACGCTGTCCGTGTGTGTTGTATGTACACATCTTGTGCATGTGTGTGTGTGTGTGTAAGCAGCTAACAGTAGCCGTATTGTGCCGATGGGACAGGCAGCCGCATCGTCATCTGGGCCACTGTAATCATGGCTGGGCTGCAGATGAAAGGCACTATTGACAAGAAATGAAGTGTCTGAGAGAGAGAGAGGGAGAGAGAGAGAGAGGAATGTAATGAAAGGAAGGAATGAGAAACAGCAGAAATAAGAGACGAGAATAGTTTGCTGACCAAACTCCATTATGAAATAAGCTCTTGTCTTGTGCTCTGTGTTTAACTGAGCACAAACTAATGAACTAATGAAAAGACGGTTGGATCGTATGTTGGTATGTGGTCGGTTTTAAAACGGTTCGGCTTTCAAACCACTATTGTTTCTGGGCCAGTGATAAACGATTTTGTCAGACTGACTTTGCGTATCCTGAAAGATGACATCTAATCTGAGCTGACATCTAAGCCAATATAATGTATATTTTTGAATGGTCGACTCTGTAGATCTATTGAACTAGATAACCTTGTTTCATAATGGTGCATTAAACAAGAATTTCAGTTTTTCTTTTTCTTGTTTGGTTCATCATTGCGTTGCCAGCGACACAAGTGCATTCGTTTCATTTTTAAAATTAATGGACTTGTGCTCAGATGATTACATTGGGTGTGACTTGCCGGTCAGAAAGATGCAGCTGGGGATGATGTATAGTTTTAGAGTGATCAGTCTGTGCTGCTTAGAAGAGTGTCCTGACATCAGCACATCATTGTCAGTGTCAGGAAGAGAGAATCCAACTTGTCTTTTGAACAAAATCGTTTCTCTTATGAACTTTCTTTAGTAGCATCCATCATCTTCATCATCACCATAGCAACATGAAGATGATGATTGAGCATGTGGAGCAGCCTTGTGGCTTTTGCACTACAACTTTCGAGACGTCACCTGTCCACAGGTACCTTCAGGGATCAGCCTCTTGTGACCCTGAACCAGGAAGCTGATATAGAAAACATGTGGATGCTCCGTCTCCCTTTTCTTTTTCTCCCCTTTGTTCTCAGTTTTCACTTATAACAATCTTCCCCTCCATCTCCACTGCCTTTCTATTGAACTGGTGTGCAGCCAAATAGCTTTCACTCCTCTCTCCCTCTCGCTGTCTCCTCTTTTATCGTGTTGGACCAGTTCTCGCCCCCTTTCTTTTTTTAGAAGCGGGGTGCCTGTATTTCTCTGCTCTGTTGCTCTGGAGTAAATATACTATAGGATTCTCACTGCAGCCTTGCTTGTAATTTATGGATGTTTGCCTGCTATCACGATGCTGCACATCAGTAGCTCGCCCTCTGTGTGATTTTGTATGTGTGTGCAGGTCTGTTGTAAGCACATACTGTTTAGTGCAACTACACGCAATCACTCCGTGTCGCAGGTGGCTTTTTTTGGTGTGTATTTGAAGTGTATTTTTGTGTATGTATGCGCACTTTGTCGGCTGGATCCTTTAATACCTCCAGACAATCGATACACAGAGGAGCAATGTTTGGCCCTGTCTTCTTTTAAAAGATGCACTCCACAGAGTGGTGCGAGCCAAGAGTCGAGAAGTCAATAAAACAAAGCCGATAGTGCCCTCATTTGTTTTTTTGGACTTCAGCGTGGAAGCCTCTGAGTCTGGGTCCGTGGGCGAATATTTAGTGTCTTGTCATTTCGATACAAACAAATAAATCCTGTTTGTCAAGTGCAAAACACAAAGTCCATGAATATATTGACATCTGTGTTTGTTAAGATTTTGCCTTGTTTCTCTTTCGCAGGGCTGGTGGTGGACGAGGCTGAGGATCAAGGGATGAGGTTATAAAACAAAGGTGGAGAAAGGAAGACGAAAAGGAAAGAGGAAGTCGATTGCTCGGAAACTCTTCTTTTGTATCGTCATACCCCGCGGTCCTATAAGGCACTGACTGACCCTGTAGAGGATTACACACTCAAAAATACACACTTACACCCACTCGCTCACACCTCCCTCCCCCTCACCGCCATGTCCTCCCACCTCAACCCACCTCTTCTCATCCTCCCCATCCTCTTCCTTCTCTTCTCCCCATCCATGCCCTCCACCTCCACTCCTTCCTCTTCCTCCCCCCTCCTTTCCTTCTCCCCACCGGAAGGAGGCCTCACGCATTTGGTGGTCCACAACAAAACGGGCGAGGTCTACCTGGGAGCCGTCAACTGGATCTACAAGCTCTCCAGCAACCTGACCAAGCTACGAAGCCACGTTACCGGCCCAGTTACAGACAACCCTCGCTGTTACCCTCCGCCTGGCGTTCAGTCCTGCCCCCACGAGCTGGTGCAGACCTCTAATGTCAATAAACTTCTGCTACTTGATGCCGCCCACAACCGCTTAATCGCCTGTGGGAGTACTTCCCAGGGAATATGCCAGTTCCTGCGTCTGGATGATTTGTTCAAGCTCGGTGAGCCGCACCACCGTAAAGAGCATTATCTATCCAGCGTTGCCGAGGCAGGCACGATGTCAGGAGTCGTGATCTCCCCGGATCTTTTCGGAGGAGGCGGGAAACTTTTTGTCGGCACTCCCATCGATGGGAAATCCGAATACTTCCCAACACTGTCGAGCCGCAAGTTGATGTCCAACGAGGAGAACGCTGACATGTTCAGTTTCGTCTACCAGGATGAGTTCGTCTCCTCGCAGCTGAAGATTCCGTCAGACACGCTCTCCAAGTTCCCGGCATTTGACATCTACTACATCTACGGCTTCAACAGCGAGCAGTTTGTGTATTATCTGACCTTACAGCTCGACACCCAGCTGACCTCACCAGATGCGAGCAGCGAGCAGTTCTTCACCTCTAAAATCGTCCGCCTATGTGTTGACGATCCGAAGTTCTACTCCTACGTCGAGTTCCCCATTGGATGCACCAAGGACGGAGTGGAGTACCGCTTGGTTCAGGATGCTTATTTGGCCCGACCGGGGACCCGCCTGGCACGTTCGCTTGGTATTCAAGAGCACGAGGAAGTTCTTTTTACTGTATTCGCCCAGGGTCAGAAGAACAGAGCCAAGCCACCCAAGGAGTCGGCTTTGTGTCTGTTCACAATGAGGCGGATAAAGGAGAAGATTAAAGAGAGGATTCAGTCGTGCTACAGAGGAGAGGGGAAGCTCTCTCTGCCCTGGCTGCTTAACAAGGAGCTCGCCTGCATCAACTCGGTGAGTGTCTTGACACAGCAATGAGTCCCACAAGTGTTTTTGTGATCATCAGCAGTCACGAAAATGATGGTCTTCCCGATTGTTCCGGGAACTTTGGTTTGTGGTTGTGTGTGCATGTGTTTGTTTGTGACTGTAAATACACAAATAGGCTATTTCACATCACTTTACAGTAAGTTTCAAGTACAGCGTCGAGTTCCAGGAATGAGGTCGGGTTGGACGATTGTCTTTACCTTGAATGTTGCCAAAGACATTTTAGTGGTCATGGGTTTTAGGGTGTGTTCATATTAAGACATCCTGGAAAGGTTCTGTCCAGCTCTGAAGCATTTCCTCTATTAATTTGGTTTGTTTGTCTACGTAGGTGAGAAATTTTCTTTGAGGTGCCTTCAGATAATTTCACTGTGAGGCCTGAGAATGCAGATAACCTTTTCTTTAGCCGTTTCTTAGAAGCGAGAGTCAAACTTGAGCTATATGGTAAAATCCCCGTGAGGCATTGTGGGGGGGGAAATTCCAACATTAGTCTGATGTTAAGCTGAAATTTCCTGAAATGCAACCCATTTTCCTCCACACTCTCACCGCCAAAGCAAATTCTCCGCCCTGGCAAGATGGCAGGTCACCAAAACTTCGAGCCGGCTTGTTCGTCTGTTTGAGTTTCCCTGCTCAACCTGCAAGTGGAAAGTATTTATCTCAACAAATTACTAAATGTGACAATGTAATATTTTCCGTTCTGCTTTGGGCCCGAAGCAGCCAACGAGTAGGTGTGCTTGCACATTTACTGTCACATTGAGTAGATGCTGTGTGGCTTTTCCAGTCATTATCGTACGACAGGAGAATGTGGGCAGGAAATGCAGCGTATTTACTTTGATGTCCTCAAGAGAGAGGCTGTAGATTATTATGTGGTTAGTTTATTCAACCTGCATAACAGTTCATCTGTAGTCTTATGAATTCTTCAACCTCCAACTTTCCTGCCCTCTGTTCTATATTTTAATTACTTGATGAAAGAAAACCGCAATCTTTACTCGCAATATTTAATGTGAATTCACATGAACATATGAAATTAATTGAGGTCCGATTGTCAGATACTGCAGGTGGGAATCTCAGGTAAAAACAAGAGGCGTCTTTTCTTTTTTTTTCTTTTTTTTTTTTTTTTTACATTTTATATTAATAGCTTCTCTCCATAGTTGAATGAACGCTCGTTCAGTCTGAGGGCAGGACAGCTGTCTCTGAGGCCCGGGCTATTTTTCAGGAATAATTCAGACTGTCCACAGGTTGTGGGTGGCTTGTCCTTCCTTTCCTCATAGTGAGCTGGCCTGAGGGTGCCTGAGAGATGTGTGTGTGTGTGAGTGTGTGTGTGAGAGAGAGAGACATGTGGGTGACACACACACACACACACACACACACACACATTCACGGCCCTGTATCCTCATGAATAATTCACCTGGTCTCACCTTCTGTTATTCAGTCGGTGCTCCATAACAACCTGCCATAAATCTCTGGACTCCTCTCCACCTCTCTGTCTCCATCTCCTCTTTCTCTCTTCTCTGTTCCGTCTCCTCCTCCTCTTCCACGTCTTTCACTTCAGCTGCATGATTTGCATTAAGATTTATTTCATTTTGCTAACCCCCACTCTCCCTCTTGCTCTTCCTTTCACTTGATTTGCTTCTCGATGTTCCCTCCCCCAGCTCCTCTTCCCGGCTTCTTTTCTTTGTCTCTAATCTTTAACCTTTAACCTCCCTCATTTCCACTCCTCTTGCTCTTTTTGCTTCTCTCCTGCTTTGCTCTTTCACCACCTCCCTCTGCCCTCTCCTTGACTTTGCACTGAGCGATGAGGTATAGAGTGACTTAGCGTCTAAAGCCAGCACCTGGATGTGAAAATACGAGGCGGAGGGAACAGATGATGCAGTGAAAGAGGGGAGCGGCGAGATAGGGAATGAAAGGAAGTGGGAGTCGTTGGTTTTATGGGAGGAGGGCGGAAGGGTTGGAAGGAAGGGAGGATGTGGGTCGAGGATAGAGAGAGGTGGAGAGAGCTGAAGATGGATGGAGTTAGGATGAGTGATGTGGATGGATTGCTGTAAAAAAATTGCACATTCATGGTCCTCAGAGGATGACACCTGCAAGCTTTGGTGATGCCCCGACTTTACCTCTAGCACCACCAGCAGGCCACAAGTGAAATCTCTCAGATATTGGATTGGCACAAAATTCATTCATTCATTGGCTCCCAGAGGATGACGCCTAATAACTCTGACCCCCTGACTTTTCTTCTAGCCAAGCACACGAGGTTGACATTTGTGGTTTTGAGTGAAATGTCAAGTATTGGATGGATTACCATGAGATCTGGTTCACACATTCATGTCCCACTCAGGATGAATTGTAATATGTTTGACGATCCTCTGACTTTCTATCGAACGTCAATCTAGTTTCCATCTGTTTTTTTTTTTTGCAGTGCTAAGCTAATTAACACAGCGAACATTATACCTTCTTATCATCAGCATGTCACGTTGTCATCATGACATTGTCCTACTGTCTCACTGAGGCTGTAGAAACGTCTGCAGTGTGGTTGTAGACTCTTAATTGACAGATAGCTGATTGATTGACAGTTGTTGACAGGCTGCAATTTATAAGAAAGACACTACTGCCAGTCAGAGTTTTGATGATTTTGCTGGTTTTATCACAGTGTTTGCAACGTGTCAGACACCACTGGTCCAATTATGACAAGGCTGGAGGGAGTTGGAGTGAGCGAGCACTTTCATTTTTGTGCTTTGACAGGCCATGTGACAGCTGTAGAGATAAAACCTGTTGCTGTTCCATTAATGAATAATCGCTCTAATCACTCGTCTGCTGTGGCGACATCAATGGTGATATTACCACCCGTGAGTTTCTGCAACCTTTGGTCCATCCCACTCCTAATGCACTGCAAAAGAAATAGGCTAGTGGAAGAAGCAGCCATGTTTTCTTCCTGTCTTTGTTCAGCCTGACACTGAGAATATGCATTTTCAAATGAATCACATGTTCTTTGCTAATTTCCTTTTTCAAAAGTGTCACAGCTCATGCAAGACAATAACAACATTACATCTCTGTCACGAGCCCACCGGTGCTGTGCAGGCGCCGTGTGGCCTTGTAAAAAGTGAACTGTATATGCATGTGATTATGCTAATGAGCGTACAGTTACATGATTGTCCTTTATGGCCATCTGTCGTTCTGCCTGCGATCGATCAAGGTCGTGTCAGCGGGGCCCGCTCTGGGACGTCGCTGTGACGAATTTATCAGCTCCTTGTGCGGGGCGCGCTCAGTGTTTCCTGACGGGGGGGGGGGGTGACAGCTCGTTGCCTCTGCGCCCGTGTCATGTGAAAACTTTCATAGCGGCTCATTTCCGAGACAAGGTCGGGTCAGTCAGTCAACACTCAGACGCTCTACCTGGAAGCCATCAAACTCCATCACGGTGAACAGCAGGTTAATCTCTTCACCTTCATCACAAATTATTATCCAACTCTCACATTCTGTGGCAGTGGATTATCATTGACCACTTGTATCAGGATTATAGCTGCTAAAAGGAGGGACTTTATAGTCCACAATTCCACACCCTGTCTAAAATTGACTTGAAATCAGTCCAAGTCCAATTCCAATTTTCCTGCTACGGCTCGGGTCGTATAATTCATATATGGGAGCGAAAGTCATTTGTATGATGTTCCAGTCCTTGACGGTCTTTACAATGTCATCCGTGATTTGAGTTGAGCTTTAGTGCTGCACAGTACATTTAGGAGCTGTAGCCTGTAACTGATAGGAACCCTACAAAATAAGAGCATTACATGGTCAGTAATAGGGAGATTTTGCCCTGTCACATTTGAGAGGTCTGTTGCCCGGTTTGCCTGCTTGTCTATTGGCCAGCAGAATGAGCACATTGCATGAGGAGAGGGAGGAGTGTAATTGAGGTGAAATACAAAGGAGAAATTGAATAATGCTGGAAAAATGGATGGAAATAAGGGCATACACATGGACTGTAGTCAGGGTGTAAGCAAGAAAACGTTCATGGTCTGTGAGGCCTGCTTAACATTAAACAGCATGAAAGTGGCTATTAACCCCGAGAACCCTATTGATGCAATCTGTCTGTCGTTGCTCTTCTTCTCAGAGTCATAACTTATTGAAATAGGAATACATATAGATCATGCACACCTTTTTGCGATGAGCATGACTTCATTTCTCCAGTGATAGATCTGATATAAATAAGGTGCTCCTTATATCTTCAAGCCTCATAAACATCTAATTTAAATAGTAAATGGCCATGTTTATGTAGCTTTTATCCAAAGTGCTTTGCAAGGTTTTTATTTGCTGCTGATTCACACACACACACACACACACACACACACACACACACACTAATGGCAGCGAGCTACGACTTATATCCTGGTGCTGACCTGAGCTGAGGATCAAACCGCCGACCCTTGTGATCAGTGGACGACCTGCTCTGCCTCCTGTAATTTAGACAGTGTGTTGAGCATCAGAAGTCATCCAGGAGATTGTTGTCTGAATGTTCAATGGCAGCATACAGCATGACTTTTCATGATTAACCAAAATTTATAGAATTGTAGGCTAAAAACTGGGACACAAGTATAATTAAAGAGCTCGAAAGCCCAAGAACCACCTGTGGTTAATCCAGGTAAATTTAACTGCTTTCATAGCCAACTTCAGATGGGATTTCCCTCTTGCACTCTAATTAGGTAATTAAAAATCTTCTTGCACTGTGCTCATACTCATCTGCAGGAGGTTGGTTTGCAAACCTTTTCCTTGTTTAACAGATTCTATAAAGTTGATATTCTTTGTGGAACTCACTTACATCATTTTTAATTAATTCTTAAATTTACTTATGAACGTAGCAGGGAAAATAAATAGTGTTCAGAGATGCATTGTGGGTAAAGGCACCTTTGAAATGTAAGTGCAGTTCGTGTCACACTGCAAGATAGATCGAAGACAGAATATAAATTATTAGTTTGTGGCATGTCAGTCAGCAAAGAAAATGTCGTACTGGTTGGTTTATTCTGCATCATTTCATGTTGTCTTCTGATTGGTTGGTTTGAAGACACAGTGTGCGGTCCTAAATTTCTAATGATTTGGTCACTAAATCTCGTCCATCAGGGCAAACTAGGACCACTATTTTGGACTAATGTTCAAACTTTTGTCTGACAGTTTTTGCAAGAATATTGATGTCTGATTCAGTGTTAGACACAGTGTTTTTCTGTCCTGTTGTCGTTCAGTGTCTTGAAGTCACAGCTCACAATAAATGCACCTGTAGCCATGACTGCATTTCAACCTGTTGTAAATCTTTGTGTGTTACGGGCAGGGCGGAGACTCAAGCGCAGAGCAACGAAGACACAGCAGACTGAATCAGTGTAATAGTTTATTAAACAACTCAAGCAAACAGACTTGGCAAAAACTAACAAAGGGAGCTCAAGCTAAAAAGCTGAGACGGCTAACAAGCTAATGACTAACACAAACTAAGGGTGCTCAGGCTAACAGGCTGAGAAGGCTAACGAGCTAATAACTAATACAAACTAAGGGAGCACAGGCTAAAGGCTGAGAAGGCTAACAGGCTAATAACTAATACAAACTAAGGGAGCTCAGGCTAAAGGCTGAGAAGGCTAACAGGCTAATTACTAATACAAACTAAGGGAGCTCAGGCTGAAGGCTGAGAAGGCTAACAGGCTAATAACTAATACAAAACTAAGGGAGCTCAGGCTAAAGGCTGAGAAGGCTAACAGGTTAATAACTAATACAAACTAACTTAACTGGCACCACTACAGAGAGGGAGCAAGGAGGCAAGGGCTGGCGAAGGCAGGAGGACAGGCAGGTGTGCGGCGGATTCCGGCTGAGGGTCAGAGGCAGGTGGGGGAAAGGCTGGCGAACGGCGAGGCGTCTGGAGTGGTGGAAGACGAGAGGTCCGGCTAGACGGAAAAGGAAGAACGGGGGTTAGCGACAGGTAAAGACAAGACAAAGCAGCTAGACATGTACAAGGACGAGACTGACTGGGTGGTACAACGGTCTGGCATCGGAGCATGGTCAGACTGCAGCTGAAATCCAGGCTGATCGGAAGTTGCCGCTGGAGCTGTCCAATCGCGGCGCGTCAATCAGCTGATGGGAAAGCCGGCACACCTGCCTGCATACTCCGCTGCCAGCCCTGCTGAAGCCTGCCTGAGAGAGAGAGAGAGAGCGAGCGCTCCGACTGCCGCTAGCCGGAGCCTGACGTCGAGGGCGTGACATTGTGTCAGTTTCACTCATGTGATTTCTCCTCGTTAATCTGGCCTCAGTCTCCTCAGTAGATCTTACACATTATCCAGGATGCACAGTGACACAGTGAGTTTTTCTCTCTGTGAGTCGTCCCGAGTCCCTCTGAGTTCGGCCGAGCGTGTTCTCCCGCCGGCTCGCGCCACGACGGGCGGCGGCTCAAACCGCAGGTCTCTCCCTTTGCTTCTTTATGTCCGCTCATTATCAGGAAGAGGCCAGCGTTGGTCTTTTGGGAGTTAAACCGAGTGGTGGGTGACCTTCGCCGGCTGCGGGCTGCCGTCCAGCTCTACAGCTCTGTAAGCAGGCCGACCCAGCAGCGCTACAGCCTCAGCATGACTAATGAGTCTGATTCAGACAGAGGGAGGGAGATGCTATCCTCTCTCTGTATGTGTGTGTGTGTGTGTGTGTGTTTGGGACTCACTTTTATCTCCCTTTTTTCCGTCTCTTTTCTCTCGGTATACTTCTCTGAGTGTGTGTGTGTTTGTGTGTGTGTGTGTGTGTGTGTGTGTGTGTGTGTGTGCGTGTGTCCACCTCTTATCCTGGCCTCCAACGAGGGACAAAACAACAGTGAAAACAAACAGAGGAAAATGGGCTGATAATAAGAAGTGTGTATGTGTGTGTATGTGTGTGTATGTGTGTGTGTGTGTGTGTGTGTGTGTGTGTGTGTGTGTGTGTGTGCACGTTGTCTGCAGAACCACAAGGTGGACGTCACAGGGAAAATTGCCTGCAATAACAGAGAGCAAGAAGACTCTCTTCTATTGTTATTGCCCTCTCTCTCTCTCTCTCTGACTCTACCTCTCTCGGCCCTTCTCTCTCTATCTTTTCTCTCCCTCTCTCGCTCACTCTGTCTCTATTTTTCTCTGAGCATAATAGTGTTTATTAATATTTATCAGTGTTGATCACTGCTGGCCAGGATTATAGTCTATTTCTGTGGCATTTTGTATTCTGTCTTCCAGGCGGCTGGTGACTGGTGTGTGTGTGTGTGTGTGTGTGTGTGTGTGTGTGTGTGTGTGTGTGTGTGTGTGTGTGTGTGTGTGTGTGTGCATGTGCATGTGTGTGTGTTTTTGTATTTGTTCACTGCTTCATTCTCTCTCAATCTCTCTATTGTATCTTCAGTCTCATTACCGTTAGCTTGTGCCTCAGTGGATGGATCACCCACATTGCATCAGGCTGTGGGCCTGCTGGGAGGGGAATATCAAGCCTCCGACGCGCTTACATCATGCACATTAATACTTCCTTCATGTCTGTCCATGAGGTGACACTGGGTTTACACTGATCCAGATAACCTCTTTCTCTACCTAGTAGAAACTTTGGTGAGTGATTTTGACTGGAATATTGTAAAGTGGCAAAGTGGGATTCAGACATTCAGGATACTTGAATAAAAGTGTGTCTTCCAGCACTTCCTGTTGGCTTGGATGAGCATGAATCTGTCCTCATTGACTCATCAGTGCAAATATGAGCAACTATTTTAGTAAATAGCTAAAAAACCAAACCAGAGGTAGACTGCCTGTGCACATAGAAATGTAAAGGAGAGACGTATGGTTCAGTCCGACCACCAAGCTGTCGTGTGCATCGTTATCGGCAAGATGAAGCTAAAGACTACACTTAAGGGATTTTTCAGTACTTTACTTAATTTTGAATTCATTAAGCAAATGTGGTTCCATGTTTATTCCCCACTGTAACAACTAAATGTGCTATATTACATTACACGTACACAATATGTGAATTTCCCCACTGTGGGACGAATAAAGGTTTATCTTATCTTATCTTATCTTATCTTACATTTCTGATTCAAGCTTCACAACAGAGGCTTCAGTGTGAGTGGAGTAGTACGCTGTTTAGGTTGATATGACAGAAACAGATTTCTCAAGTTGATGTTGAGTAGTATGATGTTACATACATGTATTGGTAAAGAGCTATTAATATATTCTTATCCAGATAATAAGCTGTAAATGCAACACTGACATTTAATCATCGTACAAAGTTGTTAAATAGAGCCTGTTAGAAAACAGCTGGCTGCTTACGTCCAGCGACTGAAAGCAACATTTGCATCCATGTGTTGTCTAATGCTCAGGTAGTTCTGGAAAAAGATGTAGGGGGAGTGAATTGAAACAAAAGTTGTGTCCTGTAAAACTAAAACAATAAGCTGAAAGATGCTAAAACGTTCAGAGCTGAGGGGAAACTGCATAGTAAAGTTGGATGAATCCTTTCATATTACACGTAGTCAATCAGTTTAACCCATTGTTAAATAGATAGATACATTTTATATTAATTTATCATATTAAAAGAATAAGAGAAGAAGAAGAAGAAGTTTAGACTTCTGTGTTTCTATAATTGGCAACACTGAGCTTATAATTAATAACAAACAAAAAACTTTCAAATGAGAATTCACAGTGGTAAACTTATGCTCCAGTGTGAGAGAAAACGCAGACAGGAAGTTGTGAACAAATAAATCCGAAGCCAAGAATGAGGATCTGGTTCATGTCCAGAATCTTTTTTTAGCATAATTGTAACTACTTCACATTTCTGTCTTCACTATGGGGCCAAACCAGAATAAGGCCTTTGTTGGAATATGACACCGTATCTAGTGTCTGTGCTTAATCTGTGGCTCAGGAACGAACACGTATCTCCCTCATTTTGCCAGAGCAGGTCTGGAAACAGATGGTGTTATCTCAGGACACAGGTGAAATTCCCCCGTCTTGTTTTAAAGAACTCGGGTTTTTATGACTCAGTGGGAGACTAAGTGACTTGTAAAGATGATGTTTTTTGGCAGTGCGGTGATAAATACTCTCAGTGCCGAGGTGAATTGCTGACAAATGCTGTCTCCAATATAGCCCATTGGGGGAAACACTTTTTGATGAGGTGCGGTTTTCTCCCCCCCGTCTCTCGAGACGTTTTTGATGCATGACAGCAAAATATCAGAAAACCTCGAGCATTTTAATGACTTCGGCTGTAACACTTCCCCATATGTTTTTGTCTTGTGATATTTTCCGCCTCGGGCTGCGTCACGTGGCGCCCGCCATGCTGTGAAATCTTCCTAATTTATAGTGAATTCTCACAGGGGGAATTCATCAGATCCAGTATGAATGGCGTCTGTGAACTGAATTTACCGCACAGTGGCGTTCATTGTTAACTCCAGCTCATGACGAAGTGGATTGATGGCTGCTATAGGCTCATGAGTGTGTCACCTTGTTATGGATTTGGAGTGCTTTACAGCGTGCGGCTGCTTGGCCTTAAAGCTGTGTGAGCTGGACCTGAAGTGACCTTTTTCCTCGGAAGCTCACCACTAGCCGGAAAGAGATTTTCCAGTTGACGCTTAGCAGAAATATCGGCCCGATACTGAGGTAAAAGAGGCTCAGTTTGAGACTGTCATGTTTTGAAATGAGCTCTTATATGTGAAGAAAGGCAGGAGTCGGACGTGGTTAAGTGGTGCAACAATTGATTAAAGCCTAAACTTTGCTCTTGTCTGTGTCAGATATCGTGTCACTAAACGAACTGCTGAGAGGGAACCGAACACTGAAAGTCTAATTCATATCTTCAATAGCTGCTTAACTGGGTCGAAAAGCCAATGGCTTCCTCCCTTTTGCTGCTCGTCCAGGACACAAATCTCTGCAGCACGCGCTCAAAGTGCTGACCTGCAGCATCTAATGAAGAGTGTAATTATTTATTGATGGGCATTTATGCTGCGGTCGTATATGTGTGTTTGTATACAGAATGTTTGTGTGGGTTCATGACGGACGTGAATGCATGTACGGCGTGTGTGTGTTTGTGCAAACGCATGCATTTATTAATGTGTATTTGTTTATTTAATTATTCATACGTGTGTATGTGTGAATGCAGGGGGTGCACAGATTTATAAAAGTGTGTGTGTGTGTGTGTGTAAAGCAGTCTGTCCCAGCTGTGTTCGGACTTTCCTCCTAGCTACAAACCAGGCGCAAATTCAAATTCTGAATCTTCTGGCTTCATGTTTTTGTGTGTGGGTGTGGAGATGCATGTACACACACACACACACACACACACACACACACACACACACACACACACACACACACACACACACACACACTGCAGAAAAAGTATGCAACTGGATTGAACTGACTGAGGTTGTACTGTTGTTGAACAGAATGGGACATTTCTGTAATATCATATGTAATATTGCTGTAATATATATTGATTATGTGAACCAGTCAAAAACGGAAGCCTTGCAGTTGCATGCAGCTCATAATTCTATTAAACTGTGTGTTTCTGTGTGTGTGTCATGTGCATGAAAGTGTTTAGTTGTAGCCATGTGCTTGTGTTCTCTTCAACACTACAGTATTTTACCAGCTCCCATATTTGAGTGAATCCCTGTGGTGGTCTGCAATAATTGGATTATAGCTGTCAGGGAAGGCTTTAGTTCAGATTACAGAGATTATAGTCCGCAGCGCTCAGATGGACGACGTGCTTTGCAGAGCATCATCTGGTCTGTGTCACATAGAAAGAGCATTTTGGCAAAGGCGCAGATGTGATGTTTGCCTACATTTGGTAAATATAGGCCAAAAGTAGCAGATGTGTCCTAGCAGGCTGACTTGGACCAAACCCAGGAGAGTACAGTAAAAAAAGGTTCTGCGTTTGATCAGGATTATTTTGACTATGTGGATCCATTAAAATTGATGATCTCTGGATTTGACTGGTTATGTCTGTATACTAATATAGGCATCCCAACAAAGACATAAAAAGATATTGTTGCAAATTATCATAACCAGGTTGAAGCTATTAAGATATAAAATTGGAAAATCTCTATCATAAAATTACAACATATTGTGCAATGTTAATTATAAATTCTTATCTGACTAAATGCAGCTGAGATATGGAGCATTAAACTTGTGATGTACCAGCTGGCGAAAACTGTAAAACACTTTCATTTAAAAAAAAAACAAAACGATAAAAACATTTGCATAAACAGACATTTCAGGGTTTTGGATATCCTCAATTTAGATTAACATAAAAGTCATACAGCAGGCAAAAATGTTGCATCGCTGCTGTCAACAAATGTCGACCGTGCCAGAAAAGCAAAGCGCCAGACTGGAGCTTTTCCACGTGGGATCGGCTCAGTTGATGGCCCAGGCTATCTGGGGTAGAGCGAGCCGCCGTCCCACTGTGGCACATTAACCTATATGGCCGGCTGACACTGGAGCGTTGGAGTCGAGCCCTCCCGTCTCACGGAGCCTCCGTCTCTGTCTCTGCGGGGTTCCTCTACTTTTTGCACGTTTTGTTTTTCAGCGCACCTTCGTGATATTATGACCCAGAAAAGTTTCCCGCCGGGATTCGGGCTCGACAGAGACTGGCAGGGATTTTAAATCTGTTGTTTTCGAATCCACCAGTGTGGCTCAACATGATTCCACCTCCTCATTTAATTAAACCAATTATCCCCAGAGAGCGTTTTAAGGTGTTTTAAAGTATATGGAGTGTGATAAATATTGAAGCGGATGAGGCTTGAAGGCGAGGGGATGACTTTAGACAGGAAGTCAGACATCTGAGAAGTCACATGATCATTGCCAGACAGATAGTTTGATGTCTTTTATTTCACTTGCATGTGTTGTGCAGATGCAGAAAAGAGAAAAAAAAATGCACACACGTGGTTTTATACTATTCAATATCATTCACAAAAACACAACCTTCCACTGGTTTCATGTTCCTAAATATTTTCTCTCTCTCTCTCTCTCTCTCTCTCTCACACACACACACACACACACACACGTTCACACTTCACGGTTGCAGGTCAGTCAACTTTTGTATGTTTTTCATTTCAAATGTTTCGGCTCCTCGCGTTGGCACATCTGTTTTCAATCATGGAGGGGGAGAAATAGGAAATGGAGAAAAAGAAAAAGAGAGAGAGAGAGAGATAAAAGAAAAGAATGAAAGAAAACACCATATAAGTATGGGCAGAGAGTGATAAAGCCAATGGAGCGAGGAAGCTGTGCGGCATAAATCTATCTGCAAAATAAATGTTGATCTCTTGGCATCTCAGCTATTCCTCTGACTCTGACCTATGGGGCTGGAGTCTCGCTCTCTCTCTCTCTCTCTCTCGCCCGCAGCTTTCTCGTTCCACCAGAGCACATCTCCTTGCTGCCAGGCTCTCCCTCCATCTCCAACTTAATACTCCTCATTTCAGCCAAGCCAAAACAACAGATGCTGAAATGTCGAAGTGCCTTCCCTCCGCCCATGAACTCACAGAGAAGTAAAGAAAACATCTAGCAAAAAAAAAAAATCATCAGGCCAAGGATGCTTTGTTTTGGTCCCTCTCAGGGTCAATAATTAAGAAATGGTCTTAGGAGCTTTTTGCTAAAATATAAATCAGTGATGTTGGAAGGCAAATTTTCATCAGTTTGGTTTTTGGTGTGAAGAAAATTAAATCCTTTACTGAAGTAAAAGTACTAATTCCACAATGTGAAAATACTACAAATTAAAGTCATGCATTCAAAGCTTTAGTTCTATAAGAGTGTGTAAGTATTATTATAAGTATCAAAAGTACAAGTACTCACATTGCATTTCTCATTTTACTGCTGCAGATGTTGAAGGTCCAACTCATGTTAACTAATTTATATATTGTTATAGTTATTTCGATAGTGATGCATCATATTCTATAAGCCCATCATATGTTTATAGTGTCGTTGTCCTGAGAAAACCACGTCTCTCTGAGAAGCTTTCACGAGCTCAGGAACAGAGCCTCAGCTTTTCACCTCATGTGTGCACATTTGCAAACCTCATGTTGCACAAGATCCACAAAGGAGAATCGTGACGTGCTCATAAAAACTCCATGAACTCCTCAAGGTTCATTCATGTGTCATTCATCGTGTGTGACCCCGGAGCTTTATCAAAGCTTGACCCACATTGATGACTCCATGCTAACATGCTAACATGCTAACACGCTAACATAATCACCATTCAACATATCCAAGCCGTCTTTTTTTTCCATTTCAGCCATGTTGCAAAGCCGAGTTGTGACAAATTGTGTATTTTGTATGTTGCGCTAATCCTGTTATAATATGTTATTAAACCAAGTGCGGTAATAGAGGGCGGGCACTGTGTGCAGCACGCACATGTGTGTGTGGGTGTGCGATGCAGATGCTCGTAGTTCTGTTGCCATTAGAGCAGACTGCGCTGCCAGATGTCTGCACAAAGTCCACTCTGTGTGTGTGTGAGGAGATCTTGCAGAGGCTGTCTGTACACTTTCCTCCTACCCCCTACACACACACACACACACACACATGCACACAAATGCACATTAAACAACAACGGAATGTGTGTGCATGTATCCTCGCGATTGTGAGCGTGTGTGTGTTCGCGTTTAAGCAGGTCAAAGCTTCAAGTGTCCCAGTCTGTTAGACAGATGTTAGAGATCCCCGCTGCACCCCCTACCCTGTCACACACACACACAGACTTTCTCTCGTCTTCATATTCGCTGACAAACAAACATGCGCACACAGACACACACTCACTCATTAACAACCAATTAGAGAGCAGATATTGGCTCACTGGGGGAAACTAAAGGCCAACCAGTGCTGTTCTCCGCTTCCAACGCCAAGTCACAACAAATACCTGGATGCAGGCCAGCAGAGAGAGAGAGAGAGAGAAGAGAGAGAGGGTGTGTGTGTGTGTGTGTGTGTGTGTGTGTGTGTGTGTGTGTGTGTGTGTGTGTGTGTGTGTGTGTGTGTGTGTGTGTGTGTGTGTGTGTGTGTGTGTGTGTGTGTGTGTGTGTGCTCTTTCCTTCTTCTTCCCAAGTTTGGCAGTCCAATCTCATCTCCTTTCTTTATTAAAAAAAGACACACACACACACACACACACACACACACACACACACACACACACACACACACTCCCTCACTAACCCTCACATAATTAAATGCATTTTTCCACTCTGCAAGTCTTGTTGTTCATTGCATCAGCCAGCGTGTCTCAGTAGTACAACTCTCGCTTCAACATTATCTTTCTCACATGGGAATGAGGCATGAGCTATGTTCAACACACACATACATACACACACACACACACACACACACACACGCTCGTTCTCCGTGGGATCGGAGTGATGTGTTTATGCCAGTGTTGGATGAGGAGATGCTTGAGACATTTGGCTCTCTGGAGAGCATGTTGACAACATCTCTCTCTCTCTGTCTCACTCTCTGTTTACCTCAATCACTGCCTCTAATTCGCTCGTCCTCTCTCCCTCTCTCTCTCTCTCTTTGTGATGTGATTTTTTTTTTCAGCTCTCTCTTACATCTCTGCAAATAAACGACAATTTGAAGGGGAAAAAAAATCTGCTGACAATTTAAGTCGATTAGACAGATGTAGATTCTTTCATTCTCAATAAACTACAGAGAGAGAGAGAGAGAGAGAGAGAGAGACAGAGAGAGAGAGAGAGAGAGAGAGAGAAATGCACCAACAGGACAGGAAGAAGAGTAAAAACTGATTTACAGAAAAAAAACTACCTGCACCAAAGACAGGTCTGAACCAGTCCAAACTAGACCCGAGGACGGACCAAACCGCAGCCGACCCTCACAGAGCAGTGAGACAATAGTAAAAGTGGCAGCAGCATGATGCTCCACTAATTAACGAGCCGCCACGGTCGGAGAGAGAGAAGCCCTGCTCGTCCTCAGATTCATTGTAAAGTCATTCAAAAGAAGCTGTTTCTCCGTGCAGGGCTGCAGCTAATGATTATTCTCAATGGTTATTAATCTGAGAGATATTTTCTCATTTAAATCTGGTAATTAATTGGTCAAAACAGCATCAGAGAAAATTGTGAAAATTGCTCGTTAGAATCTCCTTCAAGCCCAAGGTGATGTCATCAAATGTCTTGTTTTGAGAGTGAGGATGATTTGAACCTGGTCCAAGTCCCTTAACAGGTCGGAGCTCAGTTATTAACAAAGTGAGCAGTTGAAACTTGTCTTCCAGCTAATAAACATGAAATAAACTCTAGTTTGCACTTTTACACTGTCCACTTTTAAAACCATATTTTAAAATATAAATAAGAAGTGGAGGTGGAGATTTTACAGTGTTTCAAAGCTAAATTCATAGTGTGTCATTTTACATAGCATGACCTTATTTTCATTGCACTGAGGGCGTCATCAACAGGGAAATACAGATTAATGCTCACTATCACTGATGTGTAATGTTTGATATGTGCCACTATTTATAAAACGAAATACATACACACATGTTACAAAATGTATTTGCAATGGAAAAAGATCTTTTAGAACACACAAACGAATACAAAAAATAAGACACTGCAAGTAGTTTTTGTTATAACTTATAAACACATAGAAGGTGACTAAAACTGTACTGTGTGTGTGTGTGTGTGTGGTAATGTGTGTGGTAATGTTGGTAATGTGTCTTTCCCAGTGCCACTTCTTCTTAAACCACAGTTTGGTCACAGCAGCCTGTGTGCTTACAAAAAAGAAAAACTTTATTGTTCATGACAGAGCGACGTAAATTTGTCTTTGACGTGGTGTTAAAAGAAACATAAATGTCTGCATATGCGTTTACATGGTTGATGAGCAGAGTTGAATCTCAGCTCTCTCTGTCACTCTCTCGCTGTCTGTGTCCTCGTCTCTCGCTCGCTCTCTCTCTCTCTCCCTGGGTTGAGGCTCATTAGTGACGACAAGAGTGCTGTTGACCCTTCACCTTCCCCTATGTCTTTCCTCCTATCTCCTCTCTTTTTTTCCTCCTCTTTTTTTCCCCCTCTCTCCTCATCGCCTCTCCTTTCTCTTCATCTCACTTGCCCCACTCTTTCCCTCATCACCCCATCATCATTCACCCAGCGTGAGTTTGGCAGGGGTCTACGTGTGTGTGTGTGTGTGTGTGAGTGTGTGTGTGTGTGTGTGTGTGTGTGTGTGTTGCCAGGGGCCAGCCTGCGCCTGTGTACACCAGAGGTCTTCGGCAAGGACAACACAGGGGACTCTGTCCTTGTCTAACCCCCTGGAAATAGAACAAAGGTGTGTGCCTGTGTGTGTGTGTGTGTGTGTGTTCTAATGCTATGTACAGTGTCCTGAGTGTGAGCTATAGCTAGTAATAATAATAGCCTGGTCAGAGGTCCAGTAGGCCAACAGGGACAAGCTACACAGAGCTTATAAAAGCACTAATAAAAGACTACAGCAGGTCACCTTATGTTGGGGACACAGTAAAGGATTATTACACTGATTAAACAGCCAGTGGTGGAACGTACCTGAGTACACATACTCGAGTACTGCACTTTGAGGTACTTGTGCTTTCCTTGAATATTTCAGTGTACTTTTTACTCCACTACATTCATCTGACACCCTTAGTTACTATAACCCTGATTTTAAAAATAGTTGGAAGCTGAGTGAAACATAAAGGAGAATGTGACAACTTGCTCATCCTTTTTGACACATATTGAATTGGAAATAGTACAAAGTATATTTTTTAGCTCATCACCTTCATTGACTTGTGTAAATATCTGCTTGTTCTGAATTTGAAGGCAGCAACATGTTTCAAACAAGTCGGGACAGGAGCAACAAAAGACAGTGAAAGTTGTGGACTGATCCGAAAACACCTGTTTGGATCCTTCCACAGGTAAACAGGTTCATTGGTAACAGGTGATAGTATCATGATTGGGTATGAAAGGTTCATCCTGGAAAGACTCAGACGTTCATAAGCGAAGATGGAGGGAGGTTCACATGATTGTATGAAGGAGATTTTAGTTACTTTTTCGATTACATTTTTCTTACCGTTCCTGACTGGTGAAACCTATGTATTTTGAATTTGAATGTAATATTTGTTTCTCTCATGGTTTGAGAACATTCTCCTACTTCCTAAGCTAAAGAAAAACATTTGAAACCCTGAAAAAAATGCACAATAATAAAGCCATGACTGTTTTTCTGAGCTCATGAAAAGCTGATGTTTGGAGCAGAATATGATGCATTGCTGTAATTAAGTAGTTACAATTAGACCAACCTTGAACATCTACAGCAATAAAAATGCAACATGCACATTAATGGAGAGGTTTTAATATGATACTAAAACACTGACTGGGACCATTTTACTGCACAGTGAGTACTTTTGATACTGTAAGTAAATGTTGCTGATGTTACAAAATAACATACATAAGGTTGTGAATGCAGGACTTTTTCTGAAGTAAATGATGTGAATGATTCTTCCACACCTGTTTACACCCAACACCGTACTGATATAACCATCAAGGTGACAAATCGATCACAGAATTTCAATGTGAAAAACTCAATACAAATGTGGAAGGTAGTAATCTTCTTCAAGTACAAATGGAAATAAAACCACAGTGGCAGGAAGTGGAAGCAGCAAATGACTGTTTGAAAAATGACCTGAGTTTTGCTGCTGATGATTGAAGTATGATTGATTTGACCACTCAAATCACTTCCTGATAATATGACACAGGCTGTGTTTGATATTTATGATGGGGAGTCGAGAGTGTCCTGAACAAAATGTGAGATGACCAACAGAGAATGAGTCACCAGCTCATAGGCTGGTTATTGAGTGTCAATGCTTTACTGCTATTGACCAAAGTGTATTGAAATATGGAAACAGGAATTCTTGCTCAGATTCACGTTTTTTGTTTATTGTTTTTATCAGAGTTTTTGCTTGGTTGTTCATGTATCAGTATCAGTGCTTAGACAACAGTTAACATTTGAAATGTTGATATTGTTGTTTGGTTAAAAAAGTAGTAGCTCAAATCAAGCTATCAAACTGTGCTTAGATGCGGCCTTAACTGAATGTCTAATAATGAGCATGCAATGCTAATTTTGACCTGGTTCTGAAAATCCTTAAACGGTTTTGATTGGACATCCAGATATTGAACTTGTCTCGGACATACTATGTGTTTGTCATTGTCATCAAAAGTGGGCCGTAACAGATGGATATTTATGTGTATCATTTTAAGTGTTTTGTATCTGGATAAGAGATCAATCAGTACATCTCATAAGATAAGATATTCCTTCATTCGTCCCTCAATGGGGAAATTCGTAATTGTAGACCATCTTGATTTTCAAATCTGGGAAAGCTCGACTCCAGTCCAGAGTGCTGGTGATTCACCTGAAGCTGTTTGGTGACTGTTCCAAATGCCACAAAGAATAATAATGTATGCAGTCTAGTAGCTGAGCAGTAACAGCTAACTAATGCTAACTCCAATCTCGTTGTACATCCTGTATAATGACAATAAAGGAATTCTGATTCTGAAAAAAAAAAAAAAATAAATAATAATAATAATAATGAACTTAACCATAAACTCACAAAGAGACATGGATGAACTGCATTTATGGTTATATACTGCTGGTTTTCAGACTCTCTCATTCACTTTGCTGCCTCACCTGTGCAGAGTAATGCTCTCTCACTCTCACACGGATCAGTCAATGTTTGAACTGATCAGGGATCAGATAGCGTGCAGATGTTGAGATGACTGGAGCTGCTTTTATTTCTGTCTCAAGCATCAGTTAATGTCAACTTTAGCTGCCCTCAGTTAGACTATGGGAGGAGGTGTGTTTTGTTGCATGTGTGTCTTGAAGAAACGGATGCATTTGCACCTCTGCAACATCTGGCTGGAATGCACCTCAGTCTGTGTCAAACGCCTCTTGGATGCGTGCACAGGTAGCTTCTGAGAATGGAGATCTTTCACATCAGCCTAAATGTCCTTACACACCGGGAACGACTCGAAATTGCGAAATATTCTGAGGCGAATTTCGATACTCCTGACTATGCATATCAAGTGCGATGTGATTTTGCGACTTTCTGAGGGGAAAAAAAAGACGTGTCCCGGGAGGAAGCGAGAGGATGAAAATGGAGTCAACCGAGACCTAATTGTTATGTGACAGCAACGCGATTGAGTTTGAGACAGTGAAAATACAAATAGTATGTTTTATCTGAACAGGTTAGCTTACGAGCTAAAGTTACTTAGCATAGATGAAAGTTACAACAAAGACAAACGTTTAACAAACTGTTGTCGTTATCCTTGTAATTTTTATGTTTTTTATGAAAAAGCACTCTGTTCTCCGACACGTAAACAATCAGCTGGTCGGCCATGTTGGATACACCAGTGAATGTGACGGCTCAACCACACGCAATCTGATTGGTCAGAAGTGGACACACAGGATGTGAAACTTCGGAAAATTCGACCTTGATTGGAAAAAATAAATGCCGCAATATCGCCGGACGAGAAACGTTAAATTGACGTCCAAATAAATTGCACAAAAAAAAATGCTCTCGGTGTGTAAGGACCTTAAGATGCATGATGCATTTTGACTTTACATGCATCATATGTTCAAAATGCTTCACATACAACCTATTTGTAATTCTTAAAATAAAGAGGCGCAGGAATGACGAGTCTGCTTCAGTCACTTCTGTAGCAGTGGCTGAGAAAGCGTCTCTTCAACGAGCTGCTGTAGAGGAATGATAGAGTAGGCGCACTGTAGGAATTACATGTCTACAAGGCACACAACAGCTAGCAGATGTCAGGTCTGTGTGAGGCCACATTTGTCTGCAGTGAAAACACGTCGACTGAACGCTCCACTGTGCCTCAATCTGAGCTGTTGACTCTATGGTAATGATGCAAGTCAGGCTAAACATAACAAACCATTAGCGTCCTCAGCATGCCGGCAACAGCGCTGGGAAGATGGCGATCGCACTCCTGTGTGTGCGCGAGCTCGACAGACACTGGGAATGCAGATTAGTTTACAAGCATGAGGCGCCCCGGCATAAATAAACCCAGGCTAAATTATGTTATTACCAGCTGCTATAATAAACCATTTTTTACCGTGGTAGTGTTCTTTAAAAGTTGTGGTTTGGACACAAAGAGGACGGAGGCCTGGTTTTCAGTGGAGCAGAACAGTCATGGTTTTGATTCAGATTCACTACTTTTGACATCAAGCCACTTCTTTTTTCCCCCCCCTTATAATCCATTTTCATCGAAAAAAGAGCCCAGCTACATTTAGTTATTTATCTCATCAGTCATGTGACCATCATCGTCTTGATAATGCTCTTGAAGGATGGAAGAAAAAAAGAGGCAGGAAGGAAAGTCTGTCTCAGAGCTGGAGGCATGTGAAAGCAAAAAGAGTAGCCCTTTTGGGACGGACGTGATTTCCCACTGGCCGGTCCCTGTGAACCTTGAAAGAAAAAAAAAAGACCTAAGGGAGAAGAGAAATATGTGGAGACAGAAGGAAAAAGAGATGAGTGAAGAAGAGGATTAGGAGGAGGAGGAGGAGGAGGAGGAGGAGGAGGAGGAAGGAGAGAGGTTCTGCTGTCTTTATCAGAGGAAACAAGGCCAAGGTTCAGACTGTCACTGAGCCATCTCTCTCTCTCTCTCTCTCTCTCTCTCTCTCTCCCATCTTCTTCTTCCTTTCCCCTCTTTTCGTCCTTCTCTCTTTCCTCTCAAATTACCTGCAAAACACTTCCCAAATTGAGAGCATGTTTATGTAAATCACACAAAAGCCGACGCATTGTGCCTCTCTCTCTCTCTCTCTCTCTCTCTCTCTCTCTCTCTCTCTCTCTCTCTCACTTTACGTCCTTGTTCGTCGAAGTTCAACTTGTTTTCCCGCCTGCCTCCGACAATGTCTGCCACAGGCTTTTTCCTCAACCCTCTCTCAACCTGCACACACACACACACACACTTAAGTGCACACACACATGTTCCCCGACAGCTTCTCTGTCTTGGAGGGATGGGGTGATTGATTAGTCTCTATGGAGACGATACTTCTTGTAATGAACAAGAGAAAGCTGGCATGTTAATTTGCGTAGTGTGGGAGGCTCCATCCTGCCTGTGTGTGTGTGTGTGTGTGTGTGTGTGTTGTTCCTCCCAGCGTGTGCTTGTTTGTGTGATAAGGTCTATCTGTTCATGTGAATGTTAAAATATAGTTTTCTGCTTCTTATTATTCGTTTGTATCTGCACATTAGTTCCCATAGTGCACGTTTCTAACCTGTATTTAAACATGTTTTCAGTTGGCTCATTACTTTGCTGAGGTGGAAAAGTTGAATCAACAAAGCCCAAATGTGCAATGAAACAGACTTGATGAATATATCATGACGTACATGAAACATGTGACTTAAACGTCCAGTGAAGAGACGAAAACGTCAGATCTGCGTGGAGCGATGAGGAGGCTGTAACCTTCCTCTGATTCAGACATGAAAGAACCATAAATGCCATATTTACATGGTATCTTTGTTTGAGGTTTGAATGTCGCTCAGTCAGTGTTTTTGCTGATTGTCTGGAACTTTTGTCTAAATTTGAACCACATTTGAATGGAAACTTGACTCCTACATAGACATATGTTTTTTAATGTGTGTTATGTGTGTGTGTGAGTGTGTGTGTGTGTGTGTGTGTGTGTGAGTATAAAATCTTTAATCTCCTCTCACAGGTGTGTGGACCTGAAGTTGTGTATTTCCTTGTGTGTGTGTGTGTGTGTGTGTGTGTGTGTGTGTGTGTGTGTGTGTGTGTGAGGTCGCCAGAGTAATTCAGCCGCTGTCGATTATCTCTCTTACACATGTCGGAGTCAGCGGAACCTCCTGATGCGTACACAGCTATCACATGCTTTTAATGACATGCCTATTACATACATGCACACACACACACACACACACACACACACGCACACACACGGTCATAAATCAGCCGTGACATATCAACATATCAGCGTGGCGATATGCCTGTACGAGACGCTTTGATTATGATATGCTAATCTGACCTATAATTTACTTCCTGTCAGTTCTCTGTCATCTCCTCCGGCGTCCTGCTCGTGTGTTCACTCGACCCCCCCCCACCTCCCACCCCCACCCGTGTTTTTTTTTTCCCAGCTCCAGTTTGATTTACTCACTCTATCGGCTTGTCTCTTATTAGAAACTACATCGCCAAAGCTGTATACAGAGAAATCAATATTTAAAACATTAGCAAACAACTGTTCATCCGTTGGAAGCATGCTGAGATGCTTAATTGCTCGCTTTGACATCATGTGCGATGAAATAATCAAAGGCTGTAATGGAGGGGAAAGCATCAATCACAGAGGCCTTCGCTGCATCTCGGTTAGGTCGTGCGTTTTGTCCTTAATGAAAGACACAAATATCACCGCCTCCTCTTGTCGAACAGTTTTCAGAAACGTTGAGAAAAAGGGGGAGTTGAAGAAGCTGAAGTTAATTTTTCCGGTGACACCTATTAATTTCACACCATTTCTCCCTAAATCTGCAGCGGCTTGGCTTCGCTCCAACACCATAAAACGTGCACTAAGTGCCGGGGAGATCGAAAGCCTCCTCCTTCTTTAAGAATTAATGTTAGTTTAACGAGAAAAGGGATTTAAGAAGTGCTAACGCTCGGGTTCGTGACTCTCTCTCTCCTTCTGCCCCTCAGCCGCTGCAGATCGACGACAACTTCTGCGGCCAGGACTTCAACCAGCCTCTAGGGGGCACCACCGCCATCGAGGGCATCCCGCTCTACGTGGACAAGGACGACGGCATGACCTCCGTGGCGGCCTACGACTACCGCGGACACACCGTGGCGTTCACTGGCACCCGCAGCGGACGCATGAAGAAGGTAGGCATCCTGTGTGTGTGTGTGTGAGTGTGTGTGTGTGTGTGTGTGTGCTCAGTTTGCTTTTTAAAGTAGAAGCTGTGTTGCTGTTGTGATGATTATTCACTGATATCAAGTTGGAATAAAGGTCTAGAACCTCTTCAAAATGGCAGATTCAATGATGCCAGTCAACGGTGAATGTGTAAACTATGAAAGAAACATCATAAGGAAAGAAAGCTGATATTTTAAGACAGTAAGTATAGTGTTTTTTAGTCTTTAGTCATTAGCCATTTTGTTCACATTCTGAACAATGTGAGCCATAAATTACAATGATAACTGGCGTGAAACTTATAAATAAGTTAATAATAAGTATAAAAATATGAGCAACACATCCTCATACCTAAACAACAGAACGGGGGCGTTTGCCAAAAACGACTGTCATGTACTCATAGAACTGTAGTTACATTGAGTAACTACTATCTTGCATTTTGAAACTGTCACAGTTTTAATGACTGAGTAGATTTATGATGTGACTTAAGTTATGTTATTGTAATGTACAAAATGTAAGATTAATACATGAGTTTCTTAGTAAGTAAATAAGTCACTGTTAGACCCATGCTTCCATATGTTGACTGTGCTCTTCACTCTACGTCATGTGACATCTAACTTCCTGCTTTGCTCCGGTCATAATTATTATGACCACTAGAGGTCGCTACTTAAAATAACGTAAATATGGGTTGTTATAAGCAAAGGTGATCAATTTTAAACGCCCTTTTTTCGGAGGAGGGTGTGTGTGTGTGTGTGTGTGTGTGTGTGTGTGTGTAGGTGTGTGTGTGTTTTCGTGCTCATGCAGAAAACACTTTGAAGCAATTCTGTGATTTTATTGTCTTTTCAATGATCGTTGGTTTTGGCATCGCTGACAAATGGTTTCATCTCAGCTGTGAATGTGTCTGTGTCTTTAATGTCATATTGTATGTGTTTTGTCTTAAAATGGCTTTTCGCTGCTTTGCCATTGTCATTTTAAAACACAGCAAATAAGACACACAGTCTGTATGTTTGAAGAGAAAAAAGTGAGCCAGCAGCTGTGGAGATGCAGGTTTTCTCCCGCAGAGCGAGGCAGCGTGTGTTTTTGGGGCCGACGTATAGAGCTCACGCTGTTCGACAAATCCGAGCCGTGTGGGTTTTTATCTTGCTGAGCGTTGTTCGGCGGGCTCGTCACGGGGTTGTCGAGTGCCAGCGAGTGTTTCTGAGTGGCTATATAAGGTGGCTGGAGATGATTTCTGATGCATCTCCTGAGTAGCTTCGGTGTGAAAGCGCCATGTTTTGTGTCCTCAATCACAGGCAAACTGTAATTTCCCATCGCGTTCAGCATCCACACAGCAGGCAGTCCCTTTTGAGTGTGTGCCTGTGGGTACAGTGTGTGTGTGTGTGTGTGTGTGTGTGCTCCTCGACCGCACGGCGTGTGTGCCAATCAGCTGCTCCTTCATCTGAGATCCGACTGAGCCGCTTCTGTGTTGTTCTTTTTGTCACCTCTTTCCTCAGCAGGACATCTCCATACGAGTGTGTCCGTGTCACCAATACTCTGGAGACTCAATAAAACTGTTACCTGAGGATAAAAATACTTGCATAAATACATACATAACACGGAATAAACACCGAAGCACGTTTTGCTTTAACTTTGAAAAGTTTTAGAGAACAGTTTTTTTTTAAATCTTTTAAGTCATCTATCATTTTGCAGGTGCTCCAATTGTGATGTCTTTGCTTGGAAGTCTTTGTGTTTACATCGCACTGTCTGTCACATTCTATTAAAGCCAGTGGAAATGCATTTGAAAACATTCAGCCGCTGCAGTTTTTGATACGACTTTGACACTTCCAGCATTAGGCCTGTGTGTTTCTGTCGTCGGCCGGAAGATCACTCGCAGTAATGCTGCTGTCAACTGCTCTTATATAGGCTATGATAATGCTCACACACACACACATGCCTCCTTACACAGCTTCCTGTCTCTGGTGTTTTTTGCTAAGTCGACTGAAACCCGGCCCGCTAGTCCTTGCGCCTGACCCCTGTTCTGTGTGTGTGCAGACGGGTGATTTGTGTGCGTGTGGAGCGTGTGGGGTCAGCAGATCCTGGATGATATCCCGCTGATCGGAATCCCATTTCCCCTCAGCCGCCGTGTCTTCCTGCACTCGGCGGATGGAGGGAGGAAGGTGGAGGTGGAGGCCGCCGGTGTCCTCGCTCAGATCAATGCTGCAGCGGCACGCAGTCGTCTGGGTGAGCGGGGAAAGACGGGACGCCAAACAACCAATCAGCTGTGATTACATATAGCTCATTTATGGGGCTTGTACTTTTGTGAGTTGTTCGCAGGAATTGATTAGTTTCAGCTTTACGTTTAGGTCTTTACAAATAAATTGGAGAACAAGTATTAAATGACTGAACTAGATTTGCACCTAACAGAGTTTTGAGGGGGGGGGCAGAGCCGGGATTAGAAAGAAGCAGAAAAACGAAAGCAAGGCTGAGGCAGATGGAGAGAGATGGTTCCAGGCTGTGTGGTTTTATTGCTATTCATTGGGAGTTAAACTGCGCTCCTTGGCCTAATGAAATGTAAAGCTGCGGCGTATCGATGTCTACACACGCGCACGCTCATTAGAATTCCTACAATGCGACTTGATGCTGGATGCGCGTTTGCCCGCGTGGACATGTCTCGGCTGCTAGACTCCCCGTATCGATTGATCTCTAAATATATAATCGCCGGTGCAGATCTTCAACCCGGGCAGTCCATTGGATAAGTGATGGTGTCTTTGTCTGTGTGTGTGTGTGTGTGTGTGTGTGTGAGAGAGAGAGACAGAGCTGTGACGTAAGTCGGGGTAAATCTGTGCTGCTTCACACCGGCATGACTAATCAGAAAGCCGCGACTGACTAAGCACATAGCAGCTATGTGCAAAATACCCTCCTAACAGCTCCATTACTGTTGACTTATGGCTTTCTTTCTATACAGCTTTGGACTGTGAGGACTATCACTGTTGCATTAGTTGGTGCTTGTAAGATGTAAGATAAAGTTCTTATAGTGCAGATCATGCAGTGCAGAACACAGCAGGATGTGGATGTAGAATATGACTCTATTAATCTGATTGACAGAAAATATATTAGGGAGTGTTTAGTAATGATAATAATTGATTGATGATGTCACTTTTGGAGAATTTTTCAGACAGAACAGGCTGAAGATGTCACCTTGGATGTAGGAAATTGTTTCCTGTTTCACTATTTTCTGACATTTTTATACATCATGAGATTGATCATTTAGCATTGCTAATAAAACATAGCATGTATTATAGTGGATGTAGTATGTGGAGTGTTTGATGGAAAGTTTGCAGGATGTTAAACAGCAGCAGATACTGAACTGAGCAACAGCATGTTTTGCTTATGTTCCTTCTTCTCTTAAATGTGAAAAGTCTCACTTTTTGTTTACGACATTTCAGTGTCAGGTGTTACTAGTAACTAACTGGTGCTAAATTTGCAACTCAGCAAATTTCAACTTAAGTCGTAAAGTCACAGAAAAACTCTTTAACATCATCATGGAGGCACCGTTAACAGTTGGATGTAGGCTGCAGAATGGAAGGCAGAAGATGAAGGAGGAAGGTGCTGAAGGCTGAAGGACATCCCAGAATATACGATACACGGCTGGGGGTTGCGAGATGAAAGGCGTGAGACAGAGGGTGTCTAATGTATGATGAAGGCAGCAGGACGTAGAGTGGGTAGGTGGTGGAGGGGACGGCTTGTTGGATGCAGCTAGACAGAACAGACTCCAGCAGCAGAGTGTATATGTGCGTCATATATTGTTGTTCTTTGCTCAGTTCTTCAAAGTGTAGCATGATTACATTTTTCCTTTAAACACCAGAGAACGTCTTTGTAGGGAGGCAGGATGTAGGTGGGGTACCGATAGCTTTTAACAGCATGAAATTGCACTATGGGCTGCCTTCTGAGCTGTTTGCCAGAAACACACCCCCACCCCCCCCGGCCCCCCCGCCACCCCTCTGG
>JBBMOC010000033.1:68845-80134 GCA_037975185.1 Centropyge bicolor | reverse complement strand
CCCCACCACCCCTCTGGATCTCAATAAAAACCTGGAAATCCTTTCATTCCCCTCATTTTGTCTCCTCTTTTGTCTACCTGGGAGAACAAGGCGCTCTCGCCACATCAGGCGAGATGAAAAGAAACTCTCAACAGCCTGAAGTATTTCCAGATTTCAGAAACAAAAAAGAGGAAAGCAAGAGAGAGGGAGATTTACTCTGAGCGGTGGATAGGTGTGTGAATGTGGTCTTGTGTGTGCGGTGGGTGAAAGTGGGGGGAGGGGGGTTGGTTTCATGTCATTTCATCATTTCCCTGCTAGCAGCAAATCCAATTACTTTCCTCCTTTCCTTTCTATCTTGGAAGATAGCCTGAGTGACAGGGACGATTGGAGCGGCGCTACCGAGGTAACTGTGCCAAGCGCTTGATTGACATAACGCTGGCACTTCGCTGCCTCGAGACACGGAGACGAGCGAGACTGGTTAGGCTTCGGGGGCATCTCGGAGCCAGCGAGGTGGACCAGAAGTTCACGGGCCCCGCTCCTTCCACGGTACATCCCTCCCACTCAGAGATGATCTAATTCGCTCTTTGGCAAAGATGCTACGTGCTTTCTCCTCAACTCCCGCGTGACAGCAGTGACATATGTTGCCCCGTCCTATCTACCGCCCTCGCTCTCACGCTCCCTGTTAAACAGTAGCCCACCCTCTTAATGCTACCAACCCTTTAGCTTTAGCACGATAATAAGCTGTATATATTCTGTGAATTGAGTCATGATCTGCCCGATGGCTCTTTGTTTACCTAAAGAGCCAATACTGCACAATTTCAGGTACTTAAAGTATTTCCTCTTTACTTTACTAGTGTTGTATTTTATACTTGTGCTACATTACATTTCAGAGCAAAAGACTTTTTACAAGACCACCTGTATTTGACAGCTACACTGACTGGTTGCTTTACAAATTGAGGTCTTACATAAAAGACAAATGATGAGCTTATAAAATACAGTGAACTGTTAAACCAGTACTTCACAGTCATTTTGGTTGCAACCCCTTAAAAACTTTCATTTGAGGCCCATTGTCACATTTGTCAGATTGTTTCATTCAAAATAATGAAACTAATAATAATAATTTTTTCTTTTCTCTTACTTTAATCGGGACCCTTCAGATTCACCTTGCGACCCTTTGGCAGGGCGCGACCCTTAGGTTGGGCACCACAGGACTAAATGACCTAAGTGTGTATAAAGTCGGCCTCTACCTCAATTGTCATATATTAGAATATATCAGTCACTGGAGCCATTTGTCTGCAGAACAAGCAGTTTTAGTCTTAATACTTCAAGTATGTTCTGCAGATATTACTTCAGCACTTATAATGGAGTATTTTTTACTTTGTTGTCATGTAGTCCATCACTGAGCAGTTCCCAGCAAAGAGATGTTCCAGCCTAACTTTCTCAGATCATTTTATTTGAATGACTTTCAAAGGCCTGAGGAAGCAAAACTATCTAATATTATAAAGAAAAAAATGCTTAGAGTAAAGTAAGTAAAAATGAATAGACTCTGTAAATCAATCTTACAACAGTTCAGTTTCATCTTATATGTGTATGTGTATGCACTGGCCCTGCGAGCTTAGCAGTAGAACTAGCTGTCAGAATGATTAAGCCTAATCAGGAAACATGGGATGGGAGGTAATTTAGCATGTGAATGCTAATTAGCACTAGCATTTAGACTGGCAGACGATGATTGAAGCGGCGTATCGGCTGCTCAGCCTGGTTAAATGGCAAAAACACCAGGCTGGTAGAGATGATTGATAATCTTGGGTCGGGCTCCTGTCTGTTTCCCTGTTTGTGTGCGAGTGTGTGCGGACGGTAGTTTCCCCCTTCTCTCCGATGCGAACCCGTAATGAGCAGATGAGCGCAACACCTGAACACACTAATTCCATCTTTATCCCATTAACTGGAAGTTAGTGGAATAATGTCCTATTAGATTCTCAGAATGCACAACAGACTTTTGAGTGTGTGTGTGTGTGTGTGTGTGTGTGTGTGTGTGTGTATGTATGTGTGTGTGTGTGTGTGTGTGAGTGTGTGAGTGTGTGAGTGTGTGTGTGTATCAGTGATGTCATTCATGCCTGGAGCCCCTTCCCCTGCACACATACTATACACTTACATGCACACATTCAATTTACACACATGCAACACACATGTTCAATAATGTGATCTGACAAGAAAGTTTCTGAAACCGTAGTTTGTCATGCATGGTTTCCATCTATGCCACTTATTGTTTCTTGTTTTTGTTATTGCTGCCTTATTTCTTAATTAGCCACTTTGCTGGTATTTATTATTGTTTTACTGTTTGCCTGTTCTGCTGCTGTGACAAGTAAATTTCCCCTAAGGGGGATCCATAAAAGTTATCTTATCTTATCTTATCTTATCTTATTTGTCATTGAAGTGGAGTTTTGTGCTCGTGTTTGTTCCTCCACAAATGAATGAGTGACTAAGTGTGTGTGTGGACGTTGAGGCAGAACTAGTGTGTAACTCTTGCGGAGATAATATTACAGCAGTAAGCAGCACTCGTGTTGGTTCTCTCCACCAGTCCTTCTCTGCACGGCCTCTCTTCAGCTCTTGTGGTTTTCCTGTCCACAACCTCCCTCTCTTTCCCCTCCACTCGTTTCACCATGTCACCTTCAGCTCTCTCTCTCTCTCTCCCAACTGAGGTGGGCTACATGCCCGCAAAATCTGCCTCCCTCGAGAATTTCCCGCCTCATCTATGTGTGTGTGTGTGTGTGTGTGTGTGTGTGTGTGTGTGTGTGTGTGTGNGTGTGTGTGTGTGTGTGTGTGTGTGTGTGTGTGTGTGTGTGTGTGTGTGTGTGTGTGGCGTTCTGTCCTTCTCTCCTCCACTCCTCATTCCCTCTCTCCTCTTCCTCCCATTGTCCTTATCTCCTCTATCCATTAGTACATTAGTGTACGTCAGCCTGGGAAAAAGAGTGCTATCTCTGTCAGGCCTTTCATGAGAGAGAGACACAGAGAGAAAGAGAGCGAGATGAGCAGATACAGGGACGTGTGATGCAGATACAAAGGGGATATGATACTAGTTGTAAATGAGCATCTGGATACAACTTATTGCATGTATTTGTAGGTTTGATAAGATTCATGTGTTAAGCTTCATGAAAGTCATCAAACCCCATACTATTCACTTTCACCCTCACAACACTGTGCATTAGGATATTACCTGAAAAAAAGCAGCATTTGAAGCATTGAAACTATCTTTAAATGAGCGTCTGCATTACCATATATATTCATATTTAGTCCGATTTTTTTTGTGTGAAAAATGGGATTTGAAAAACATCTTCATCCTGAAGCACATGTGAAATGGTTTTCTTTTGAGGAAATCACACTACTTTCTTTCTTTCTTTCTTTCTTTCTTTCTTTATTACTGCCAGAATGATTCCACGCGGAAAATGAATGCAGCAGCGTGAAAATGAATTAATGGGACTGCACCTTCCGCACGTTAAAACGTCATCTCCCAACTCATCTGCATTTGAATTCCCCAGCTGTTACTTATCGTAGGAGGAGACAAATGGACAGTATGTCGGGGGGAAATAAGAGTGAAATCTTTTTTTTTTTTTTTCAAAGTCAGCATCAGATGAGGATGGAGTGATACAGGAACAGTCCTTCTCCACCTCTGGCAGAGTGATGTGAATGACAACAGCAGGATCTGTGCCACCTCCGGGACACAGCCTGATATGATACTGTTCTGCATCACTTATTAGACGCAGCCGCTGCTAATGTGCCATTGTGGTTGTGGGTTCAATTCCCAGGCGGGCTATCACTTCATATGTATTACCCCCTGTGTCCTTGAGCAGGGCATTATCTCAGCGGTCCCTCCGGAGGAATATGGCGCAGTGTTAATGGACGGACGATGTGCATGGAGAGCTAGATGGATGGATTAGCGAGCTAATGAATCTTTGATAAGTGGGAAGACTTTGCGAGCGTCGGGAGACAAAAGGAAAGATCACAGCTAAACCTATCAACTGTGGGATGGCTTTAATTCACTCAAAAGCCTCGTTCAGTCTGACTTTGGTATTGACATTATGTAGACTAAGTGTCTCTGCAAGTCTCTTGTATGTAACCAAGCTACCATGTAAAAGGCTGTAACCAGTGAACGTATGCAAAAATTCCTCCTCCATGTTGTTATATATGGAGTTATATGTGATTTTGTTCATGAAAATTGTTGAACTTGGAGCTGACAGTTGAGATCAGAGCTTCAATGATCAGTCAATTAAATTAATCGCAGTAGTATAAGTATTTTAATAATAATGTAAGTCATTTTTCAAGCAAAAATGTTAAACATCTTGCATCTTAAGGCAAGGCAAGGGAAATTTATTTGTATAGCACCATTCATACACAAGGCAATTCATAGTGCTTTACAGAAGCAAGAAAATGAAAGTTAAAAACAGTTAAAACAGTTAAAGACGATTAAACAGTTTAAAATGAAAGTTAAAAACAGTTAAAACAGTTCAAAACAGTTAAACAGTTTAAAATGAAAGTTAAAAACAGTTGAAACAGTTAAAAACAGTTAAACAGTTTAGAATGAAAGTTAAAAACAATTAAACAGTTTCAAATCAATTTGACAGCAGACAAATCAAATAAATCAATAAAACAAATCAATATTAAACTGGGGACTCAAACTCCTTTTTCCCAGGGACTCAAACCCTCTCTCTTTCCTCTGTCTGTCTTTAACGGCTTAGATGTAAGGATTTTCTGTTTTATTTGCCATTTGTGAAAGTAAATGAAGGGTCTTTGGGGTTTGGACTGTTGGTTGTAGACGTCACTTTCGGCTCTGGGAAACTGTGATTTTTTTTTTCTTTTTCCATGTTTCACTGTTCCTTTTTGCTCCACTGTCCAGGAAGGGCTTCCCCCTCGATGATGTAATTCACATATGGCTATAGTTTGAATGCAGCATGTTGGGAGAAATAGCCCAGTGTTAACCCAGAAATCCAGGCCCCTAACCCGCGTTACTGTGGACGTGATCGCTCCCGGCCCCCAGTCCGAGTGTCCTGCTGTTAGGGCACGTACGGCCACGGAGTCCAGACAAACAACAGACACAGACACATATGCAGACGTTCAGCGGCGGCAGCCAGCGATGTGTTCAGACAGCTGTTGTGCTGATGACCGGTGTCAGGTGCCAGTGGCCTGATTCAAGCTGGCTAACCTCCTCCCATCACAACATGTGTCTGCACAGATACGGGAGGTGATGCGTGGACATGTGTCTGTGTAGCTGTCCTGGTGGGGGCTGGTGTGTGTGTGTGTGTGTGTGTGTGTGTGTGTGTGTGTGTGTGTGTGTGTGTGTGTGTGTGTGTGTGTAAAGATGCAGCTTGCTGTGTGTGTGTGTGTGTGTGTGTGTGTTTGACAATCTTCTGTATTAACATCAAGGCAAAGATGCTGCCTGGATGTGTGTGTGTGTTTGTGTCTGATTAGAGGGCAGAAGAAACATTTCGCTGTGTGTTTGTGCCTGTTATGTTAATCTCTTTCACATCAAGGAAAGATGCAGCCTGTGTGGGTGTGTGTTTTATCTGTGTGTGTGTGTGTGTGTATTGTGTACGTGTGCATCTGATTAGAGGGCACATGCAGGAAAGGATACAGACTGTGTGTGTGTGTGTTAGGAAAGCAGAGGGTCAGTTTTACGTTTGTTTGTGTGCACATGTGCAAATGTGTGTATTGGTCTCTGAGATACTGATCCTTAGATTAGAGGGAATCTCGCACTCCCAGTGTGTGTGTGTGTGAGACTTCATCTTCATCACTTTGTGTTGTGTTTAGTGGAGGAAACAGTGCGTGTTTACATATTACAGCAGCTGTGCTTTCTTCATGTCGAATGGGAGCTGCCCACCTGATGCCAGGGCAGGCAGCTGCCACACTAACAGCCCCTACACACACACACACACAAACACACACACAAACAGTGCCAGTCGACCTTTTTTGTGTCTGTGAGTGTGTGTTTGCTGCAGAGGGAGGAGAAAGGGCCAGCTGCAGTGTAAAGCCTTCATCAACTGTTCTTCTAGACTGCCCCATCTGTCTGTCCATTAATACACACACACACACACACACACACACTAATNCATGCCTTCCTCTATTGTATCTGGATACAGCGGAGAGAATGACTCAGATTACCAAGACTGATATCAAAGTCACACTTTAGGACACGCTCCAAGTGTCAGTCCTGAACACACACACACACACACACACACACACACACACACACACACACACACACACACACTGTCTCTGTGCAGCCTTTTGGTTTTCATTGGGAAGAGTACAAAGCGTTCGGCTGAAAGACAGGCGACCGTTGCATCGTGTGTGTGTGTGTGTGTGTGTGTGTGTGTGTGTGTGTGTGCGTGTGTGTGTGTGTGCTCTGAGGTCTCTCCTCTAATTGAAGTGTACAGTGACTTGGCAGGCTGCCTGATGTCACAGAGTCATATGGAGGGACAATAGAAGAAGAGAGAGAGAGAGAGAGAGGGAAGGAAAGGGGGAGGAACGGATGAGTTGTAGAAAACCAATGATGAGGAATGGAGAGTTAAAAAAAAGAGAGAGAGAATAAAGGATGAGGGTGGGAGGTGGGGGGGTGGGTGGAGGAGAATGAGAATGAGCTGATGATGGAGAGAATTAGACAGTAACAACAGAGCTAATGCGGTTAGTCTTTCCCAAATGGATCATAATGCAACGATATTACATTTCACATATTCTTTCATATGTTTGGAGTCGTATTTCCAAATGGCTCAGAAATATAGTTGATGGGGACATTCCTTTTAGCCTTTTTATTAAAGCGAAATGAAATAAGCATGCGTGATCTACTCCAGGGGGGGTTCAAAGTCTGAGTCCCAATGGATGCAATACTAAGACCTGCCACTGTATTAGTTTGTTACTGAGGAAAAACTTGATGATTCTGGAGCTACAAGTGTCTTTATTTATGATTTCTAAGCAGATTTATGAACATTTACTTGAGTGTAAATCACACTGTATCTAAAAGTTTTCTATTGCTTAAAGGTCGTGTGTGTGTGTGTGTGTGTGTGTGTGTGTGTGTGTGTGTGTGTGTGTGTGTGTGTGTGTAGTTTGCTGTATGCATTGTCAGTGTCGGTAAGGTAAGGTGTCGGCTGAGCTTCCCAGATGTTAGCTGTCACACACACACACACACACACACACACTAATTAACACTCCGTCTCCAAAATGAGAAGGCTTAATCCACTCAGGCTTGTTGCTCTCTGAAGTGTGTGTGTGCTGGCGTGTGTGTTTGCAGGATTTGGTCTCGTGCTCCCGATCACCTCCCCGAGCCAGGCGCAGTAATTCAGCCCTTTGAAAGCACCACAGGTTTAACTCGACTGCGGTGTTTGTGCGCGTCTGTTTACAGCCTCCCCTTCCTCCCCCTTTGTCCGTTCACACCACAAACCACTAACTAAATTTAAATCCTTAAAACTCTCGAATCCGGTTGTTAGAGGTGTTATATTTTCACCGTATAATGACATGTTTCTCTGTGTGTTCACATGGAGCCTTTGATTAAAATAGAGCAGAGACAATGGCACAAAATGCAGACAAACAGATTTCACAATATGCAAAGAAATAGTTTTCTATTCTCTTATTATTTATTTTTATTTTCTTATTTTTTTTGACATATCTTCCTATCTCTCTTCTTTCATCCCATATAAACTATTTTCTATGTATTGGTCATTATATTATATCTTTTCCACTTCGCTCTCTCTGGCTATTATTTCCTGCTTCCGCCCCCCCCCCCCCCTTCTCTCTTTCATTGTGCTGCATTTAGTATAAACACAAAGAAAAACTGTGTGCACACACAGGCTAAAAATGAGCAGCCGTGATCTAAGCCACAGCACTGAACCAGAACCATCCGCTGATGAGAAAGAGCAGCGAGGTTAATCCATCAGATTACAGCAGATTACAATGCACCGCGGATGGCTGAATGGGAGATTATAGCGGAGAGATGAGGGATGGAATAATGGATGGACGGATGGCGGAGAGTGATAGAAGTTAAAGGATCATGGATAGATAAAGCAGATGGATGTTTGCACTTGTTTTGCTGATACGAAACCTGTCCTGGAAGAATTGGTTCCACTGTTTTATCATCAAAAATACGGAACACATTGAGCAGGGTCGCCTTGTTTGACCAGTGTGTGACGTTACCAGAAGGCGATTTCGAGGGGGGGGGCAAAGCAGCAGAGAGTGCAGGGGCAGAGGGGTTGTGTTAGTTTAGTCTGATTCATTAATTCATCATCTGACTGAGGAAGTTAAAATGTAGTAAAAGATAGAAAGAAGAATGTAACTGTGATATATGCACGATAAATGATACAATATACGAATATAAAGCACCCGTGATATGTCAATATGTGACTATGATAAACGATAAATATCTAGTTATGTTATATAGAGTATAAACATTAAGCAATTATATAATATGTAAAGTGCAAAAGAGAAAATTAGTAAAACAATCAGGATCCTTATGAAATAAATGAAATATGAAATAAACAAAATGGAAATCAATCAAAACCAGTTCAACTTAGGTCAATATTATATTTTCGCTAAAATCCAAATGAACTTCTTGGTCGGGGTCATGGGCAGCTTTGTCGGCAGTTGAACAAACGACAGTGTTGTTTTTCATGTGAGGCCAGTCTCATTGGAAGTGCGAGTGTGTGTTGACATTCTCTACTCTGACCCAGTGTCGTGACATTTAATCCATGAGCCGGTCACACTGGTGGTAAATGGAACCATGAGACCTTTCAGACTTCTGACGGGGTCAGCGGACCACACGGCTGCCCGCAACATATGACCTCCTCACGCTGACAGGAAAGAGTTCTCTGATGGACACTGGTTGGTCCAAGTATGAAAATATAATAACACAACAATCATGAATTATTTTAAAGACACCAGATCTTGACGTATGATTGCAGCTTTCTTCCATACAATCATATCATTGTGGACTTGAGTGGCTCATATTGTTCCTCATTTGACTGGAGAGCGTTGCCGTCTGGTGAGAGCAGAGACACACATGGGGAATAATATTAGGACAATTTATGGCCAATTAGACAATAGTAAAATTACACTGGTCCTCGTTTTCCTCGGGGGCCCACTGGTGCTCACGTCAGCGTCCCCGGGGCCCAATTGGAAGACCACTGGACAGGAGAGTGTATTAGTGTAATCAGATTAGCACAGTATTCACAGGCTCCAGAAGAAAGGCCATGTGGTTTATTAAAATGAGAAACGCTGTCTCCAGAGCAACAGACGACTCTTCCTTTATTTTAAGTGTCAGTAATATGTTAAACATATAGTTTGTATATAAGCTTTTTGGAGAGTCACATTGTTTCGTAGCTGTGGCCGTTCTGAACTCGTTCTGTACAGTGAGACTTGATATTTTGAACTTGACAGTAATGCAACTAAGTACACTTAAATACTGCACTCAAGTAAGATTTGAGGTACTTGTACTTTACTTTTCAGAGGGAGTTATTGTGCTTTCTGCTTTTCTACATTTATCTGAGAGCTTTAGCTGCTAATAACTTTACAAATGGAGATTTTGTACATATAAATAAGTAGTTTCTTATGAATTAAACTACCCAACAGTATATACAGTATAAGTACAGCTAACAATTGGTGAATTCATCAGTCAATTTGCAGAAAATTATTTGGCAACTAATTTGATAATCTTCAGTCATTTCCCATTAAAAATAAGAGTTTAAAGAATTTTGCGTTTTGTATTATTGTGAGGTGTAAGAAAGAAACCGAAAACATAACCTCCTTTATGAGGAACAGGATGTGCGAGGTTGCGTCAGATGATCAGACTGATAGACTGGGCGAGAGAGAGGTAGAGGAGGGAGTGAGAGAAAAGGGAGAGCTTAGAGATGAGAGGGCTCTCCACATTCCCCTGTATCAGTCCAAAAAGCCTGCATGCCAGCCAAGTGTCTCTCTCTCTCTCTCTCTCTCTCTCTCTCTCTCTCTCTCTCTCTCTCTCTCTGTCTTTGTCTGTCCTCCCCTCTCTGCCAGACAGATGACAGAATGTGGAGAGGGGGATTAAGGAGAAGAGATGGAGGGAAAGCAGATTCTTGGACAGCATGGGCGTGTTAACTTTTGGAGATGGTTTCTGTGCTTGTGTGTGCATGGACGTGCATACTACATGAGCGTTTAGGTGCACGTCATGGCCAGAAATATGTGGACATCTAAGCTTTACAGCCATATGTGATCCCAAAGCCAGAGACATGGTCACACTCTTCTGGGAAGAATTTTGGAAGCAGGCTGCAGGGATTTGCTCCCATTAGCCACGAGAGCATTAGTGAGGTCAGGCACTGATGTTGGGTGATAAGGCCTGTGTCCCAGTTCACACCGAAGGCGTTGGACCGGGTTGAGATCTGCGCACTGTGTAGGCCAGTCTTTCCCACACAGAAAGCAGACATCTTTAGGAACCTTGAACCTGCACGACAAATACAAAAATTACAAAACTAAAAAGAAAACAGTTTGTCAGGTACAAATGTGATGCAATCTTCACGAGATACATTGTATGTTGCATAAGTATCTCCGCCTGTCATGCGGAAGACTGGGGTTCGATTCCCAGACGGGGAGACTTGACTTTTCCCCAGTTTCCCTTATGGGGGATTAAGAATTATCTTATTTTAAGTAGAACAGAATTTATGTTCACTGTTGTCAAGAAAAGAAGAAAAGCAGAATTAGAGAAAAAAATAATATTAAATATCTTCCACCCAGACTCCACTTGTTGGGATGGTTTGATGACATGCAGATTGTATTTTTAACAGCCTTTAATATTGTGATTTACTTATTCCTAGACTTTGTCTGATTTAATATTTGTATACAGCTTCTTATTCATTTATATTTTGTATTTACTGTGTTTCCCTATGCTGAAAATGACACAGAGGATTTTTTCATTTCATGTCATATTAAGGACTTTGCTCATGGTCGTGATGATGTTTCACATGGTGGCCTTGTAATATGATCTCTACCACATGAGCTATCATAGCTGGACTGGAGAATCCAGAGAGGAACACCCAGACTGGAGAGCAGAGCCAGCTGATAACCAGCTGCATGAGAGCCAGACTGAGAACTTGCTTCATGGTGCAGGACACTGCTGTATTTGCTTGGGTTTGCATATACTGTATGTGTGTGTTACACTGCAGTCCCATTATGATTCAAAATTGCTTAAGGATAACACATTTTATATTGAACACCCCCTCCCCTTCTCTGTAAGTGCTTTATTATCTCAGACAGCTTAGCACAAGAACAGAGGAAATGTTGCTTCGACTACTTGGCATCAAG
>JBBMOC010000033.1:0-63865 GCA_037975185.1 Centropyge bicolor | reverse complement strand
GAGAGAGAGAGAGAGAGAGATGTTGTCAACATCCTCTCCAGGGGGACAAAGGTCTCCATTGTAATTCAGTTGTTGCACTGTATTTTGTTTTGATGTCCGATGTTTTGGGCTTTTTGCCGCTGCCATATGCCATAAAATGTCTGCGTGAATAGTGTGTGCGTGTTGGTGAAGACCCCGGCACGCCTCAGCCGCTGTCAGGCCGTCACTGCGGCCGAGCCTCACCCGTTGGTTTCTGAGGTGTGCTGGTCGTTCGAATGGAGTCAGTCAGCGAGAGGAAGCACCAATCGGTGATTTCATTTGATTTACTCCGATGTCTTTTCTTTGGTTCTTCCACAAGCTGCGACACCAATGCAAATCAAAGCTAAACTTTGCAGAGTCTGCTGCAACTTTTTTATTAGATGCACTCTCACTTAGCATTTCAAGCATATAAGGAGACAGATTAAAAGTGGCATGAAAACAGGCTGATTTGTTTTAGTTGTTTTTCCAGGATGCAAGTTTTTTCGCAGTAAAAATAAAGACTACTATGGCCAAAAGTATGTGGACAGCCTAACATCCATATGTGATTGTTGAGTGTCTCATTTTAGAACCATGGGCGTTAATCTGATGCTGTAACAGCTCTCCAGATTTTTGGGGCCTGGCTGCAGGATTTGCTCCCGTTCAGCCACAAGAGCATGAGTGAGGTTGGACGCTGATGTTGGGCGATAAAGCCTGGCTCAAGGTCAGCGTTCCAGTTCATCCCATTGTCCAGTCAAGTCCTTTCACATGAGGGTCTCAGTCGGCTTTGAAGAACACTGTTGGTGTGCGTTCGTGGTGTGAAATCCAAACAGTGCATCAGTAGATGTAAAACATACGCATCAATTTTAAAGTATGAACCCAAATGGTCCAGAACTGGAAGGAAACTATGCCTCCTTTTGTTCCTTGATCTGGACCAGATGAACCGAACTCCAGGTGTGAAAGCACCCTGAGGATTCTTGCCCAAGCCATGACGAAACAGCCCCAGAAGAAAAGTACAGAAAAAGACTGGGGGTGTCCACATACTTTTGGCCATGGTGCATTTCCTCTCGTGCAGGTGCAGAACATACATCCATATGCTGAGAGTCAACTTAGCGCCGTGCAAAAATGCAAACCTTGACAGAAGTTGTGCAAAGCGTTTGATTGGTCTTTGTCAGCCGTGCTTCTTTGGGGTTGGACTGATGTGGCGGGGGGGTCTATCAGCGAGAGGGGGCTAAATCATCACAGCTGGAGACATCCTCAACCTGAACTAGTAGAAAAATGTTCACTTCTTTCACAACCAACTGCCTCCTGAAGCACATGCACTGATGAATGTTTTCCAAATCTTTTCATTGAGTTGACTTGATGAATTAAAATTCGATATGCTGGATGGCATTAGAAGCACTGCAAGAGTCAACAGCACCAATAAATGTGAATATGGACTAAATAATGAAAACAAAGCAAGTTGAAAATGACCCCACAAAGATGTGTAAAATCCTGATTGAGTGTTAGATTATTGGGCTTTTATTGAGTATTTCCAGGAGAAAAAGGTAGCCATGTTCCCTTGATGATGATTTCATTGGAATTATTTGAATAAGTCATATTTTTAAAAAACTAAGGCCCAGGAGCTTTTACATTTTTAAAATTCTTTCCCCCCATAAAATGGATATTTGTGTGTTTTTATCATCACAAAGTCAAAGCTTGCATCTTATTAAGCTGCAGTCTAATTTGATCGAGCTTTAACTTGGAGGCGATGCATAAATCTTTCTCAGAACATTTCCTATTTAAATCCATTTAAGGAAGTTCAGATGAGCGAACAGTTATGGGGAAAAAAAGGCTGTTTGGCCGTGACGTTGTTTATGTGTTTTTGCGAGTGTGTGTTTGTGTTTGGCGGACGTGAACTTATCAACCCTGTCGCTAACATGATTACCCTCCAGCCATGTGGCCTGTGGAGTTAACACGCACACACACACACACTTCCATATATATACACACACACACACACACACACACACACACACCAGGCCAGGCCGCGCTGCCTGTTACTCCGAGTGTCCCGGCTTGGAGACCCAACAGAAACCGACAGCACCAAAATATCACTGCAGGGTTCCCATGTCAACACTAGCAGATGCAACATTAATTCAATCAGCCATGGGAAGCCACCGAGCGGAATGGCTGCGAGAGGGCCAGCATCCGAGAGCCGCGGCGTCTGCGAAACTTGAATTTATATTTTGTAAAATGTTTTAATATTACGGGTCATTTTGATGACGCTGGTATGAAGGAAACCTGCAAATATAATTTTCATCAGCAGCAGATGAAGGAATCAGAAAAACTACTTGTCAGCTAACAAGCTATTGAGGTAAACAACTGTAAACCTGCACATAAATAGACGTCTCTTTAGCCTCAGTTTTGACACAGAAAAACAGAAGCTCTTGTCGTGTCTCCGTCGACGCTGCCTCCGCCTCGCTGGCCAAGCGTTCCCCTACCTTTTTGGCACGGCAGGCTGTTTAATGTTGACAGTTTTTATGTTATGCAGATGGAGTAGCTGTGGTGGGTGATGATGGACTAATCACCTCCCGTATGGATGACCTACTTAAGTTGAGTCCTCTTGTTGTGGGTGTGACAGGGAACGCGGTGGAAGGATGAAGCCGTATCAAAGCAGCGACGACTCAAATACCAACGAGCCTGTAAAGTTATGTAATTATTATTCAGGGCTTTTTTTATGAATCATATAGTTTCCTGAGCAAAGTACTGGTGTGACTACGACAGATTTCATTAAGTCTGTGTTGGCTGAGCCAGGTCCAGATGCATGATGGATCTGACACCTGAGAGAGCGAACTGGATCAACTAGTTTTCATTGTTTTATATCTATCTTATATATATCTTTGAATTCTTTAGTCTCGTTTTCGATGGGATCACAGCAAATATACTATGTAACATCTATATATATTAGGGATGAGCGAGTACACCACTATCTGTATCTGTATCTGTTTAACTATCTACATTATCTGTATCTGTATCTGTATTCGGAGTGGGCGGTGCCTAAACCGGAAGTGAGTGCAGAAATGGGTGGGGCTTAAAACTGTACATTATTTTAAGTCTGAAATTGTTATGGATTGATCAGAAGTTGCTAATTCAAAGCCTATATACAGTATATCTCAATAATATTTATAATATTATTTTCATGAACTACAGTGAGAAAGTGTCAGCAGTGTTGTACCCGAACGCGTTCAAAGAACGTTCGTTCATGAACTAACTCATATTTTGGGTGAACGTGAACGTCCCGTTCATTTTTGCTTGATGAACGTTAAATTGTGAACGCACTCATTCTGCTGTTTCTTGAACGGCACTCTGATTTCGTTCAGATTACGTTCGTGCCAGATTTCAAGAGCCCTCGGCGAAAAACCAAGCTAAAACAGTAAAAACACATGGTAAACGACCATTAAAATGTCGCGGATAACCACCCGATCTGGCAACCGCAAGTCCTGCCTGTCGCTCTACCAACTTCGTCATCAGCGGTCGTCAGTCTCGTCACAATTCACATGTGTGCAAGGAAGGAGGATGCGTTTACTGAGAAACTAATTCCCATACAGTCGGGAATTAGCTCGTAGCTCGTGGCAACGTAAAAAAAAAAAAAAAAAAAAAAAAGAACTAAAATAGAACGAAATGGTTCTTTTTGGGGAAGCATGAACTTTAGTTGACAATTTTGAATTATGAACGATGAACTGAACTAGTTCATTTTAAAAGGTTTGAACTGAACTTTGAACTAGTTCATATAGAAAGTGAACTTTCCCAACACTGAGTGTCAGATACTGCATGCAGCCACATACAATAAAAATATTAATATGGGTTAATTTGTATGTTCAGCTATATGTGTGTATGTGTGTAAATGGTCTGTGAGACTGTTTATTTTTTAATGATCTGAGTGAACTTCATGATTCATGCAAACATCCAGTGATGGCAAACAGGGAAATAATATGTCAGCCTTGTTCACTGTATTCTTCTCAAAAGCACTGCGCTCAGTACGAGCAAGACAGAATCACAGAATCAATAAAAGAAGAGCGTAGTTAGTAAGAGCAGTGATTGAGCTGCTGCCGCTGCTTAAACTCAAACTTCCTTAAATAATAATAAGAAGATGTCACAAACACTGGATTCAATTTTTGTCTCTTTGGGGTGAAGTGTGGAAAAAAAATGAGCAATGAGTTCTTATCACAAAAAGCTATAGACGAAGTAAAAACAACAGCGAGATGCATCAGCTCTGTCGTCTTCTCTTTATCTCTTCAAACCTCCCTCTCTCTCTCTCTCTCTCTCTCTCTGAACCCCCCTCGTCTCAGCGGAATCTAAACCAGATTTAATATTTGCAGAGGGAGCACTGGATGACCTGTGAAAGAGAAACACAGTTGTGTGTGTGTGTCTGTCTAATCTGTGAAACGGAGACGAACAGCAAACCCAAACATCGTGCCTATAATAAGTCACACTTGTACAGTTAAACGTCCAGCAGAAGTATTCATGCCAAGGTTTTCAGGGCCCGACGAAGAGCACGATTTGTCCATGCGTTTAACGGCTGCTGAGGATTCGTGACTTTCCGAAGACGGCTTGGGTTAGCCTGTAACTCTTCCCCAGCATACAGCATGCTGTGTTCTCTAATCCCTCTTCATCCTTTTTGGTGTCATTTGCAGTGAGAAGTGCTGCACTGTGCAATCTGGCTGACGTTAAGCACATCCTGCCATTCAGCCCCCTTCTTTACCTCCTTGACTAGTAGCTTACGCTTACTGTGACACAATCTGTCCCCTGCATTCTTTTTTTTTTTTAAAGCTATTCATCCCGGAAATGTTTGCTGAGCACACATGTTCTTTACGACATCCGTCTGCTTCCGTGTACATCTAAGCGTTTGGACCTGCTCAGCATTGCCACAGTTGGTAATGCGAGCCACTAAGCAGCAGTTCAGACTTCAATGCCTGGTTAAAGGCCAAGGCTTTAGTAGGTGTTAAAGAGCGTGTTGGCTTGCTTTTAAGAGCATATTCACCCAAATGGTTTGACTGGAATAGCTTTTTACCAATGCATGACACAGCGGTTTCTGAGTATCTGAGTCATTGTCTCCGAAAGGACAAGTTGAATTTAGCTTGAAAGTTCATTGAAATTAAAAAATTTTTTGGTATTAGTTTGCAGCATGCGTCCTCAAGTAGCTTCAGAAAATGAGTCTGCACAATAAAAGATGCAGAGCAGCTCCCAAAAAAAGCCGAGGGGGATGACACACGATGACAGCATGTACAACCACCTGTTGTCCTGTGAGGGTATGTGGGTTGATTGACGTATGGAATGTGATTGACAGCTACCTCGACGCTGACAGAGGGTTGACTACACAGCTAACAACAGGCTTATAATGCTCAGAGTGACACTCAGCAGTAACGTTCAATGTCCGGTCGATTTGCTGCCACAAATTTCTGTCTCTGTTGTGATAGTTTCAGACGTGACCTCGACAAGCTTTTCCTCCATTTTCATGGTTTCCGGGGTGACGAGTTTCACCCCATTTAACATATTGGTTGCCTGATAAGAGGCGACTGTAGCTGAAGTTTGCCGACATTATGTGATAACAACCAAGCAAACTCTCTACGACTATAAAATGCTTTTGTAGACTCTAGAACAGTGATCATCAACTGGTGGCCCGCGGGCCAAATCCGGCCTGCCGAACCATCCAATCCGGCCCGCGACTGGTGGCGGCGCAGATTATATTCTTTTGCAACAGCAACAGTTTCGTTACAAATGAGGCAAACAGGTGGCATGATAAATGCGTACTTTTCGGTCCAGTCATCATTAAAGAATCTGTTTTCCACACCAACTTTTCGTTTCATGACCTTTGAGAGCGCCATTTTACCTGTGTTTGTTTTTCAAGTGCTCTATAAATAAAGTTGACTTCATCACTCCTGGTGGTTGACTGTGGTATAGATGATTGGAGTCTGACTCATAAAGGCTAAAAATGCCTTCAGTTTTGTAATGAATAGGAAAAAAATATAAACAATAAACATCAAATAATAGTGTTATGCCAAAATTTGATTTTTTTTTTTTTAATTTTATTTGAGGGTCTGGCCCCCAAGGTGACTGTCCGGTAAAATTCTGGCCCTCTGACAAATATAGTTGGTGACTCCTACTCTAGAAGATAGTTGACCTTGAATTAAGATTTCTTTGTCAACGCTGAGATCTAGACATCCAGATTATATTGAAGTTGAAGCCGATACGTCAGAGGAAGTAAAACTACCTCGAAGTAGTCTCTTGTTGGACCGATTGAAAGTTGAGGACGAAGTGAAGCGAGTCGTGTTCGGAGGGGGAATCGTGACTTCCACCATCCCCTCCCTGTCCTGGCTGTTCCTCTGCCCAATCTGTGAGGGATTTGGAGGCGGCCGCGGGGTGCCAGAGAGTGGGGCAAATCAACATGTGCTGGGGCAACAGAAGGTGTGCGTCTCCATTGGTGTGTGTGTGCGTGTGTGCATGTGTACAGGCGTTAATCTGCTGCGAGGGGGGTCCACCAGGATTAGTATAATCAGGGGCTTGTGAGGACCCCCCTCCCAGCCGCCCCCACTGCGTTTCACCTCCTCATCCCATCATCCCTCTGCTGCTGCGCCCTCCACCCACCTCCTCATCCCTCCTTCCCCTCAGCCTCCGTCACCCCCTTATCCCTCTATCCTTCCCTCCGTCTCCTCGCCGCCGCTCAATTCCTCATTCTCATCCCGCACTTCTATTCACCCCCCCTGACCTCATCCTCTTACACTTATCCTTATCATTACCTTCTACATTGTAGGCATTTAGCTCAGCGGCTCGGAATTACAAGCTCCCACCCGAGTGGAGTGCAGCTCTGAGATACTGGGCATCAAAGTTTCGACGTCCCAGCTGTGTCGGGGGGGAAAAAAAAAAAAAGAGAGTCAGATATCCCTGCGAACGCTGGCCGACCACATGAGAGCGGCGCCTGGAAAAAGCAATTTAGAGCGCGGAAGGTATCAGGGTGTAGAGCCGCGCTACAGATTCAAGGTGTGGAGGTTTAAAAGCGCTGATATCTGAACAACAGCTACAACCAAAATAGAAACGCAGACGAACGGCGTGCTGCATACAGATTTGTGCTCGCTGAGGCTTCATGTTTTTAATTTACACTCCACGGCGGGGGAGATTAACCCTTTGAACCCTGGGCTGTGTTAGCTCCTACCTCCTTCATTTACATGCTTGTGTCATATTCATTGTATGTTTTGTCCAGGCATGTTATATATTGTTATTTTCAGGGGAGGTCGGGCTGCTCAGAAATGCTAACAGTTAGCATGTGGGTGGCGCTTTACTTCCTCTATGACTGCAAGGATGACAGTTGCTCTGTGGCCACTACCAGAGGCATTGCAATGAAATTTTGTGCAGACATTCCTGGTGCCCTGAGGATGAACCCTAATGGCCTTTCTGAGTTTTCCTTTAGCACCTACGTGAGGTTGACATTGTCGCAAAAAGGAAAATTTCATGTCTTCTTCAAGATGAATTGTAATAACTTTGGTAATCCTCTGACTCATTGACAACATTTTCTGGTGTTACTGAAGTATATATCTGAAATGGTGTTCAACAAAATGTGCCAGTCAAAGGTTTTAACGGACCACGAGATGCTTGAAAAAAGATGTAAACATAGCGGATGAAGATGGAGAGAAGAAGCACGAGGCTGTAGGACTGAAGGTTTAACATTCAGCAGCGTCATCCCCCCACTGTTCCCAGCCCTCTGTCTGCATATATCTCCCTAAATGCTCCACTTTATCCCATCCCCTCATCCATTTATCTTCCTCCATCTGTCATCCACCCCTTATTTCAGCAGCGGCTCCTCCATACAGTAACTCAACACTCCTCACAGTCAGCCTCATCTACTTATCTTCACCCTTTCTAAAGGTCATTACACGCACAGCCTGTTTTGCCAGATTAAAATAGAGGCCTGCGAAAAGGAAGATGAGGTGTGTCATATCTGCCAGCCTCCCACCTTATCAAACACACACACGTGCATTCCGATACACACACACACACACACACACATGGATGTAGACACAAATGCATGCTCTTGTAAGGAAACGCACGTGCTGCCAAAAAAGTGTAAATACGCTTTTGCACATTTACTCTCAAATACACATTTTACACAAGGAAGTGCATAACACACACACTCCTCCACACCTGCATGCGTTCTGTCACACACTCATAAACCCGCACACACACACACACACACACACACACACACAAACATGCGCACTGTCAATTACATTTGTGCATCACGCAGGCTGAAATGCAGGCATGAGAATCAATAGATGCTATAAGGAAAAGGCGTTGCTTGGAAATAAAGAAGAAATGAAGAGATCTCTTTGAGAGTGAAGAGAGAAATAAGCAGGAAAGGAGGAGTTTATGAAAAGAAAGAAGAGGAGGCATGGAGAAAGGGATCGCGGGCCTTGAAATAAAACCGTCAGAAAAAAGGAACGAGCCTTTAGAACAGGAGTTTAAAAAGGAAGGGAGGTGTTTTTCTTTTTGTTTTTTCGTTTTTTTTTTTTTTTCTCTTTCTTAGATTTATTTTTGAAGGGAAAAAAAAAAAAAGCTGGAGGGCGTTAAGAGAAACGCCATAGGAGAAGGATTTGGCTGCGACTGATGCCAGAGCCTAGACGAATACAGATGAGTTTGAATTCACAGATGTAAGAAAAGGACAGAAAGGACCGTTGCCGTTCGAAAAAAAAAAGAAGAAGAAATACAATAATAGCAAAGTTAGTCTCCTTCAGTGGCTCTTGCTGGTGCAACAACAGGGAACAAATTGGGATTCCACGGTCGCACAAGGCTCCTTCGCGGTTTATTGTGGTTGCTGTTGGCTTTATTTTTTTAACACTCCTGCAGAAAATCACCAAACGTTAAGACTTAGAATAAAGTAAAGACTCATTGAACTCATCTATTTTTTTAAACAAAATCTTCCGTCCATCTTCGTTTCCATCTCGTCCCCTCCCTCTCCTCTTGTTTGTTGTTCGAGTGTGTGTGTGTGTGTGTGTGTGTGTGTGTGTGTGTGTGTGTGTGTGTGTGTGTGTGTTTCTTTGAGAGGGTCAAAGCCTTGTATAGTGTGTGTGTGCCGCCCCCGTGTTTTTCACATGCAGATCAGCCACATAAGCCTCTCCACGCAGGCTTTCACATGGAGCCGCCATAGTCTTGAACTTCTCCTCAAAGCCCACTTGTCCAGTGTCGCTGGCTGAACGGCCACCAGCTCCTTTCAGGACGCACAAAGCTCGCTGGCCGCCGTGGCTGTTGACTCGCCCGACGGCTCGAGGGTCCTGTTTATTCTGGTTGACTCGGAGCTGTAGGGACACAAACATGCGACGTTTTTTGTAATCAGGTTTTCGAGTGTTGACATTCTGCTGTTCTTAGTGTGTTTTCTGTTGTTATAGATTTTTACAATTCAACAGTTGTTTTTTTTGATTGATGATTCTCTCTCGTTTGTTGTTTCTCGTTTTCTGTGAGCTGCTGCTTTTTCAAAAATATGAAGTTCACACAAAAGCCAGCCATGATTAATTTGAAAACAGAAGCCATGTTCCCAAATCCTAAACTAATGACACAGTCGCAGAATTGACTCATTCTTTCTCCTCCACCGTTGAACAATAAGCGAATGGGCGATTCAAGGTTTGTTGTTGTGGTAATTACGGTTGCAACTAATGATTAACCCAAAGATATTGAATTTTTACGTTAGAAAAAAAAGAGGAAAACAGACAATTATCACACCTGAAAAAATTTGAGAAACTTAATATTTGCCTTTTTGTTGTCAGCTTTATTTGTGGTGTTTTATCACTGGACAAAAAAACTCAAACATGTAGCTTTTGTCATTCAATCCGGGGTCAAAAGCCTCTGCAGTAGTCATAGGTAGATATTAGACTGAAGTAAAGTACAAAAAATAACCAATCATCAAAAAAAGCCCATCATCATGGGCCTCAATGCTGCTTTCTACTGTTCCGTGTTGTGACGTCAAACATGACAAAAAATATGGCAAAGGAGTTGAGCGCCAATTTTTTAACAGGTTTAGCCGCATTAAAAAACAAGCATATGACGATTTTTCCACCTTTGTTGTCACCTCCCAGATGGTTCCACACAAGCTGACTTAGCCACATGGTTTGGTGTCATGTTATCTGTTCAGAGTTGCTTGTTTATTCAGTCTTGTGTCGAGGGAAAACGGCAAAAATAGCCAAACTCTGCATGTATAAAATAAGAGCATCTCACAAATGAACTTGTGCACTTTTGAATTCGAGCAGATCATTTGTTCCATCCAAACTGAGCTATTGAAGTTTATACCAACGGACAAAAATCCTGGTTGTCTGGGGGATTGAGACTTTTGGCAAGTAGACGCTTTTTATTATATTAACCCTCCTGTATTTTACATTTTGCTTCCTGGAGTCTTAAAAGCCTGCATTTTACTGGCAGGAGTTGTATTTGTAGCTGAACAACATGATCTCATTGACCATTAGCTCATCTCGTGCGTGCATGTGTGTGTTTTTAATGTCGTCCATTGTTGTAATCTGCATTGTGTGAAGGCAGCTTTAAGCTCGGCGCACTCTGTTTTATTGCACTGTATCCCAGTAGGGACGCACGATAACAGACACAAAAGGAGCGCCACAGTGCTGATTACAGAAAACACTCACACAGAAAGACATAAATTATTAATCTGAATGAGAGTATAAAACCATTCACTGTATTTTTTTATTTGGACGTCGTTCACTTCTGTGCCATTACGGATCTCGCCAGCCATAAAAGACAAAAACAAACCCAGAATTTTGGAAAAACTTCACCAAGAAATCAGGATTATCTCGCAACCTTGACACATGAAATATGCAGTAATAAGCCTTAATGGCCAAAACAGTACATTGTGGAACGAAAGCTTGATTTTCCAAAACGTGTCACTAAGTTGTCTTAATTCAGAAAACTGTCCAAACTGCTACGAAAACCCCGTCTCCCTCTTATTTCTTTCCTCTCTCCTCATTAAGTCGCTGTGCCCGAGCTGTCCTTCCAGAAATATAATTGAAAGCGGGGAGAAAGGCAAATGTTGCTTTAATCTCATTTGCAGGCGAACAATGGGCCTGGGACTGCGCTAAATTCATAAAAGTGGCTTTAATGCAATGAAATTTAATGAGGTAATTTGTGACGGAGCAAGATGGTGGAAGTGTCCTGCCGTGTATACACACATATAGGCTACATGAGAGCAGACATGGAAAGTCAATGTTATATGAATATTTATAACAGTGGAAAAGAGAATATTCAGTCAGACAGGAGTTTGAATCTGAGTGGACTTTTTTGTGTTTTCAGTAGAGACCTGAGTCATGTTGTGTGATCAAGTTAACTCCATGGAGTTACAGTCATCAAGGTCCACAAATATTGACACAAAACTCAAGCCTTCGTACTCATTTGAACAGACGTGATTAGAGAGTCTTTAACACACAAATGCGCTTTAATGAGTTCGTTCGGGGACGCGCCTTGTGATGAAGCACAGATGGGATTAGGTCTTTAAAATTTGATGATAAGAAAAATGACCATGATTTTTACTGCTTCAGCTGTCAGAGCTGTCGTAGCGGACTCGACCTTTCGTCTGTCTTTGTGGCCCCGGCATAGACACCAGATGGCGCCGTCGACCTCAGTGGGGCGCCACTTTTTTTTTTTTAAGCGATTAGAATTCTGTTGTTTTACTAAGTTTGAAAAATAACTGAATTTTAACTTATTTTGTTATCTTCACGAAATCTTTAGCTCTAGAGGTTTGGTGACGTAGTGACGACTCGCAGCAATCGTTAGCAAACCAAGCTTTTTCTATTCTCCCAGTAATTTGTCAGATCCAGTTTCACATCCAGTTCATCATTTCATTCAATAGATGGGAAAAGACAAGCTAACAAACTTTCTAACTGTCTGTTTCTAGCTGTCTGTCTGTTAGCATGCTATATGATAATGCTAATGCTTACTTGAAAATGAAAATGTAATTCCACAATAGCACTGAAAAGTTTCACATATGATTTGCTATTTGAATGAAAATGAAAGTTGAATAATCCAGTTGGGTCATAACCGGCCGTACAGTGGACAATAATTAAATTTTATTCAAATCTAGATATAATTAAAATGCAATATACACAATAATTTATCTATAACCTGATTTTCCATTTATGCAAACAATATTTGAGTCGCAATCAAAATTAAAACACAATTTCACACAATTTGAAAATGAAAATGCAGTTAGACATTTAATTTCCTCGACAATGGACAATATTCAAACTCAATAAGCAAAACAGCGCCCCCAATCTAATACATATATTTTTACATGTTACCGTGCTCTTTTGGTGCTAAAATTAAAAAAACAAATCGTTCGGTCCACCCATTAAAACTCATCTTCAATTAGTATGTCCACTGACTTTTGGCCAGCTTCTAGCACCAAACCCACTGACAGAGTGCACATATATGTGCGTTCTCTTGCATGCAAGTGAGCGATGTTATGCTAGGAGATATCACCAAATGGGAGTGTGCTCTGTTTTTTCACTTTGAAATGTTATGATAATGTTCCACCCTCACATTTTTTTCTACACCCCCACCCCCCACCCCACCCTTCTTCTACAAGAGTCATGCAACTTTTTCAGTAGTCGGAACAATCCATTTGAATCATATACTTTTATATTTGACTTTACAACAACACACACACACAAAGACACACACACACTCACACACACACACACACACATGCTCGCTCACTCCTCTTTTTGTGCTGCCAAGCCACGACGCTGCCGCTGCTGCTTTGCTTCCTCTGCAGAAGCCAATAACAGTTTAACTGTACTGTCACTCAACAGCACTGAGCGAGAGAGAGGGAGACAAGGAGAGAGGGAGAGATTAAAAGCAGAGAGATGGATGAGACAGAGGAAGGAAGCGAGGGCGGCCGAGCGAGCGAGGGAGGGAGGGAGGAGAGGAAAAGAGGCGGCGGATGCTGGAGCCAGGAGCAGATGAGCGCTGTGATGGAGGGAAGGAGAGGGAGAGAGAGAGAGAGAGAGGAGTGGTGGTCCATGCTCGCTTTGAAACAGCAGCGTTAGTGGCTAAAACTCTGCCAGGTCTCCATCGATCACAGGTCACCGCAGGCTAAAAGGACCCAGAGCAAACTCCAACTCCCACAAACCATTTAGAGCCTCACATTAAGACAGGGGCGACCTCGAGTTATGTAATGAACTTAATTATACAGTACATTCAAATATAGGTAGGATGTAAATTACACTTGTGGACTTAACTGTTAAATACAGTTCGTTCATAATGCGATCCTGTCTTTGTATATTCCATTCATCCAGAGAAGCACCAGCAGGACAACATCCCATTTGCTTTGCTAAACTGGGCATGAAAAGTCTGTCCCGAACCTGCACATACCCAGCGTCTATTCTATTACGTCTAATGATACGGAGTCGTCTTTGTCCCAAGATTAAATATCCCCTCCACCCGGCCTCAGCCAGCCCTCCAGGCTCCATTAGCCGAGAGATGAAGTGAGGACAGGCGACATTATCTTAACTGAGGTGAATCACCTTCCCACTGGCTCCACAGGGGTTAATAACACTCATCTAGGGAATGAGGTGGAGAGGGAGGAGAGAGAGAGAGACCCTCCGTGCTGCACCGGGATGAGCTTGGGGGTCAAGGTAAACGGGTGTGGCGGCGGCTTGTAATGAAGCGGGCAGACATGCAGGAGTCATGGTCGCCCTCTCTGGAGTGTATTATGCGTCTGTGTGTGTGCATCATTTGGCTGCACATGTGGTCTCTATGTGTGTGTGTGTTCATGCAAGTCGTCCCGTCGGTGGCTGTGACACTGAGGAGCAGCCAGGCAGTAAATGAAGTCCACCCACTGGATGCCCGTCGTTCTGTGGGGGCGCCACACACATTAAGTCAGGTTTATTTACAGTGTGTCGTTGCCCATAAGGATAAAAAAAATTGCATCTGAGGGTTTTAAAATCTATAAGTGTATACAGTTTGTGTATTGAGTCCTTCACACACAGTTGATTATTACAAGATTGACAGTTCATGCAAGCTTTAGGATAAGATAAGATAAGATAAGATAATTCTTTATTGATCCCCCATAGGGGAAATTTGGGTGTTGCAGCGGCACAAGCATACAATCAGATAGAAGTATAAGTATAGAAAATAAAAAACTGTAAGAAAAACTATATAAAAAAAGTACAAGTGGAACCTAATGAATGAAAGATCATTGTCTACCATTTGTCTTAAGCTTCTCAAAAGTATGAAAAAAATAGCACAAAAAATAGAACATATAGAAGAAATAAAATGCAGATTTAATAAGTTACTAAATAGGACAAAAGACAAAACATACTTAAACATAATTTTTGCTGGTTTTATTTTTCGCCTGTCCATTATAACTATTGGATAGACTTAGCAAAAATGAGCAGACATTCACCACAAGGTTGTCATTTCAGCTTTTTAGTGAAATGTCTTGACAATTATTGAACGCATCAAAATTTGTTACAGATATTCATGGTGCCCAGAGGATCATTCCCAATGTCTTTGGTTAGTTTGTGTTCAAGACAGGACGGATGGTGAGCCCTTTAATCTTGCACCATAATCATCCATCAGGCTCAGCTGCTCTTTGTGTTTAGCACTAATTAGCACATATTAGCAAACTTGCATGCTAGACTCGTAAACATCCTAAATATCGATGTGTTAGCATTAGCAATTAGCTCAAAGCACTGCTGTTCCTAGGTGCAAGCTGCTAGCATGGCCATAGGGTTGCATTGCAGAGATGGACCTAGCCAATCACAGCCCACCCTGAGATCAACAGGAAATGATTTTTAATTGATTATGTGCTTTGGCGACTTGTGGTGTGTTGAATTAGAAACTTAAAGACTGATTGTAACTCAGTGGATGTCGGTGTTCTGCTCTGATGTTTCTCCACTTCTACACAATATCACCTTTCATCGTACCTGATCATATAATGAAATTTAAGTTTTTATGAGTGCCACAGTTCTTTGCCTCCAACTACTAAAACACACAAGTATATGCATATTTGATTTCATAGTCAAAGATTCTCTCTGCATGAATTCATATTCTAAGATGTCAAGTTCTGACAAGAGGTGTTCAATTTGAGGATATGGTATATCTGCAGATTGCATGAAATATGCATGTCAATATGTCGAGCTTGTCTTTATACATTAACAATCAGAGTAGATCTCCATTTTGATTGCTCTCAACCCAATAAATCTGACAGTAGATAACCTTTAAGTCCCATACAACCGCCACTACAATCAGCGACGAGTGCCGGGTTGTTCCAGACACCTTTCCCCGTCTCCTGTGCAACTATCTCCGACACACACACACACACACACACACACACACACACACACACACACACACACACACACCTCGCCCACCGATATGAAGTGACACTAATGGAGCGTCCCATAATCTTCTCCATCCATCTATCAGTAATGGGCTGTGCTATCAATCCAGGTGTGGGAGGGGGGGAGGGGGGCCGGCTCGGTGGTGGTGGGGGGGTGTACCTGTAGTCACCCTCATCGTAGCCATCCCTCATAAGGTGTGTAATAACCATTCGCCGGGGCAATCTCCGCCGTGATGGGACAGGTTTCCAGCCAGCCTTGACCCCGGCGACACCGCGGCTGATGATGATGTCATTTCCTCAAATAGGCTCCTTGTCTCGAAGGCGTGCGCGCGTGCGTGCGTGTGTGTGTTTTGTGAGACGACCGCTCATGAGTAGAGGTCAAAGCTCTGATCTCATCTGTCTCTCTCAGCCGGCTGATTGAATCGAATGACCAGAGAGAGAGAGATGCGGAGAGAGTGTTCAAAGTTGAGTGAGCCCATGTGTGTGTATGTGTATGTGTGTGTGTCATTACTCTGAGGAGAATATGAAGCAGGTGTTCAGTTGATTCTCCTGTTTGTTAGCAGGAAGTAGCAGGAGGTTCCAGCTCTTCCAAACTTCCCGCATTAATCAGCGTGTTCCCTGTGAGGAGTGCCAGCAGTGCCGGACAGCTCGCTCTCTACACCGCCGCTTTTTCATCTTCAGAATAATGGAAAATACAAAGACCGCCTCTCCCTCATCCCTCAGTTCACATTCATTCGCTGGGTGCTTTATTGGCATGATGCTGGGACTCCGCACAGTGCTGACACAGACGGAAATTGCGTTCATTGCAAAGCAACACATCAGGACATAAAGATTACTGCTTCACTTTCCGCTTCATTTCCTTTCACTCCACGACAACGCCATGCTGTTTATTCTTCTCACAGGTGATGGCAACTTTTTTTTTTTTTTTTTTTTTTTTTTAGAACTGGGCCGTAATTGCAAAGCCGTTTGTTTTCCTCAGGTTGCCTGTTGTGCCTGATTTAGTGTGTTTCTCTGGACCGAGGGTCAGTCCGGTTTTCCGCTCTGCTGTCTCTGTTCGCCGTCTTAATGAGCGTGCTGCAGCGAGGAGCAGCAGCCATCCACAACCTGTTTACACACTTTTCAGTGCTATGCAGTTACCTAACTTTTTTAGGCTGACATCAATCTTCATAACACAACTTTGCACTATGTGTCAAGCTTAGTAGCATCTAATGGATGTAAGGCTCTGTTTTATTAAAATGGTTATTTTTTTAAAGGGATAAAATGGTTTTAATGAAAAACAAATGTGATGCAAATTCAGTGAAATTCGTCTTTTTCCCCCTCTGCAGCCAAAACAAAAAAAAGAATGAGTTAACTGCTTTCAGAAAGACAAAGAAATCATTATCTGCTAAAAAAAAAAAAAAATGCACATTTGTACCAACATTTAAGCAGCTACTCGCTGACATCGCACATTAGAAAATGAGAACATGCTTTTAACAAAAAACGCAAATGTGATGCAAATGTGGTTCGGATCCCTTCATCGCTTTTATTTAATTATTTTAGAATGGACTCTTTTAACAGAATGTATTGAGACTCAGGTCTGTTTGAAATTCTTTGGCCCAGATGTGGACGGCAACAGATCTGCATGGGTGTCAAACATGTCCTCAAAATGGGAGAATGTCCTACTAAAAAAAGCAACATATGTCAATATAAGTCAAGTAGCAGATCCAGCAGAGATGCATATATGTAATTAAATGTAAAAGACAGTGTTTAAAATCTCATTTGGATTTTATCTGTACATGAGATGAGAATTAAAAATAGGGCCTCAACCATCTCACAATCATGGCTGTTCTAGTCCAAAGAGGTCAAAGGTCAGGATGGATGGATGACAATAAAATGCTAATAAAGTGCTGGAAAATCACTTCACAGTAAATCTTTGTTCGCAGTAGTGTTGTTGTCTTTAAACGTCATCTTTTGTCCATGATCGCTCCCCAACCCTGACCCGTCGTTATTATTCTACCAGCGACAAGGAAGGTCAAAAAAACCTTCATATAAGACACAGCAGTAATTTGTAAAGGGGAAAGCAGAGACTCGTGTCATCCTGTCGAGGGGGCGTCAGATCGGAAGATGTGAAGTTCTGGAGGGTAATGGGAAAAAATGTCAACATGTATTTTTAATTTGGAAGACAAAATGATGATCTTGACAACATGAAGGAGGGTGTGTGTGTCGCTTTTTTCATTTATCTTCTATTTGTGTTCATACTTTCCCATTAAATGCATATTGATAGAAGTTGCATTTAAAAGTCGGCATCTTCAGCCTTTGTCCTTTTTTCCAAAGCAGCTTGATTTTTATTATTATTGTCCTCCTGATTTTTTTTTTTTTTTACCTCCTTCTGGTCTCCTTTGGCCTGTTTCCACTGCATTAGACTCAGTTTCTGTTGGACTTGCTGCTGTTGGTCTGGTCTCTCTCACACTCACAGAATAGAGAGTAAGGTTTGTGTCTTTGTCTATGTGCCACTCTGTCGCTCCTTAATTGATCTTTAATAAGCTCACTTGTCCGTCTTCAGTTCCAAGCATCAGCCTGTTAGCTGGAGTTTTATTCTCGCCACCCAGTGAGCTTGTTTTCTCTTCTCGCAGGAGTCCCATGAGGCTGAGAAACAACCTCATTCAGAGCTGCCAGTTTGGGTTTTAATCACCATGTGTGTGTTTTCTATTAATAGAAAGGAAAGAAACAGAAACTTCACTCAGGCTTTTATTTAATCTGTTACAGACCGAGAGTCAGATGCAGGAAGATTTATTCACACCGAGCAGAGACAATTTAGTATTTTGCTCTTACAACTGAGGCATTTTCTCTCTTGATACTCACATTTCAACATTTAGCCCGTTCATGGCAGCATTGTGTTCTGTTGCCATTAGGTAAATGCATGATGTGATTTTGGAATAGCTCGCGTTCTGACTTAAGTGAAGGATTACTGGTGAAAATAAAGTGATGAAGATAAAATAAGACGTCTGCACTTTTCTACAGATATTTTCCTCCCGGCAGCTTTAAGTGATTTTGTCAACCAGTGTAACACTTGAATAAGATTTGAAGCATCAGAATGTGTGTGTGTGTGTGTGTGTGTGTACATGCATGCACATGACGGAGGTTAAGAGCGACAATGGCCGCATTGTTTCTTGCAGCAGCTGTGATCAGTTAGAGGCAGACACAGAGAGAGTTAGTGTGTGTGTGTGTGTGTGTGTGTGTGTGTGTGTGTGTGTGTGTGTGTGTGTGCTTGCCATGGCGTCCATGTGGTGCCAATGCGACTGCAGGATGGTCGCACCTCACTAATCATGACATCATGGTTTCCACTGGGCCGTTTCCATCTCTCCTCGCTCTGTCTTCTGCTCTCCCTCTGTCTCTCCATTCATCCCCACTGACGCTGAACTTCCTGTCTCTGTAGGGCAAAGCGTCCCGCGTCTGCACCCTCCCAACTTTTCTGTCTTTCTTCCCTCTCCTCCTCTTTCTGCCTTTCTCCGTGTGACCACGCGGTCTGCCAAGGTGAAAGGGAAAACCTCTCAAGCGAACAGACAGAAAAATGAAAGAGCTGCTGAAAAAGAGATGAAGGATGGATGGTGGGATTAGGGCACTCAGAGCTGGATTGGTGTCTTTTACTGCCTGGCACAGCGCTCACCAAGGCCCACCCACAGCAAGAAGGGAATAAACACATGCCCACATTCCTCTCAAGCTTACCACACACACACACAACTGAGCTGAGGCCGGTATATAATCACACTTACTCAGTGCATGCACACATAGGCAGTTCAACAAATGTGTTATTTTCCCTACATAACCCGGCGTAAAGACACTGTCAAGCTTATATAATGGCTCTTTAAAAACAGTCACTCAGACAAATTTCAGAATATTACGAAATAGAGAAACTCAATTGTACAGTACTTTTACAAGAGCAGCCGAAGGAAGGGATAAAATGAGGAGAAGAAAGCGAAAATAAAAAGTCAAAAAAGTACAGTGAGACTTTATTGCTGTTCAAAAATGTAAAGAGTTGCGCAATACTAAAGCATCATTGGTCATTATGGTTTATGGTCTTTAGGGGAATGATTCTAGCAATCAGCCAATCAGAGTGAATTTCTGGCCAGGTAGCTGCACAAGAGGAATTTTCATGAATCAGCAAAAACATAGGAATCATCATGAGTATGTTGAACATGCACAGCAAACTTCATGAAGATCTTGTATTAGTTATTATCTACTAGTTAGCTGTTCATGGGTCAAGGTGCTGGTTAAAAAATCCAAACAGTTTTGACCTAATGATGGTCCTGGATGATTGGACATATCCTTTTGAACTGTACATTTCATGCTTGACTGACTAGAGCAGGGATATTTAGCTAAAATTTAAAAAGGTCCGGTGGGAGAATAATTCTTGACACAAAGGTCCGGATGATCATAATGTCTAACTATTTAATGATATATATATATATATATTGAAGTAGCCTTGTAGTTACCTAACTGTCAAATCAAATGAATTCAGGACAATTCGAAAACTTTTTGACAATATTTATTATCAAGTAACATAGAACTGAACTTATATGTGCGACTGCCGATGTGTATAATGTTTTCTCATTTACTAAATAAAATTTCAAAATAAGAGAAAATACATAAAATGTGGAAATTGTGCATGCTCGAACAAAGTGCTTAACTTCAGAAAAATAAAGGGAGGAAAGACTTGAATTCCTTCTTTCAAATCATAACCTTCTGTTTTGGTTGTAGGTCCGGGTCCGTATGCAACAGCTTCTGGGTCCGGACCCGGACCGCGGTCCGCCTGTTGGTGACCTCTGGACTAGAGGATGCCAAGGTATCGCACTGTGAAACAGCATTTAAAGCTTAATTCATAGCTTCCACAGTGTCCACATGGATGGTTCATGGAAACAAACGTGTTTGGACACATCCATCAACGCAGACACCCAGTGTGTGGTGCAAACAAAAGCCCCCCCTTCAGGTGGATGGACTGACAGGACAGAACAAGCATCCGTCCAGGTTTGTTGTCTTATATCTACACTGTTGATATTTGACATCTCGGCCGTGACCTTGTCGCTGGCACCGAGCTCAGCACAGCAGGGAGCGACCATAATAACTTGGTCCATGGGTGCAGAGCCCACGTGAGGTGATCGGGTGGAGGTGGCTTCATTTCCTCGCTGTGATTAAAAGGATGCATTGGATATATGTCTTCAATGTAGATGTTTAAACCTACCAGTCATTTATACTGGACTTTTGACTTAGGAGATGGGTGAATGTAATGGACATGTTTTCCTGTTGGTTCAAACTAAAGCTAATGATGTCATAATCACTGGCTACACCAAGATAAGGGAACTCACTCCCCTGAACATACACTCGTTCTCCCACAAATACACAACTGGCTATTGACAAAACTTGTACCTGTAGCTCCTTCACACAGTCTGTTTGGCCCCGGGATAGTGCTCCGTCAGTGGGCAGGACTCAGACGGTACCCTGGCTCCATTGAGGTGGAGGTGGTGGTGGTGGTGTAGAGCAGCCGGAGGAGAATATCAAATTCAAAACCTATGCATTTATTCCTTTTTCTGTTCACTCATCTTCAAAACCACTCATGCTTTTTCTCATCCGTCTCAAACCTCTGTCTTTCTTTTTTATAGAAAACTACTTCCTGCAAGTACCACTACTTTACTGCTGGTCGTATTCCTGCTGATAGCTCTACTACTCCTGCTTCATGATTATACATCCGTTCGGGAAAAAAAAAAACTATAAAAGTTTTAAAGAGAAAGCAATGCAAAAATAAATAAAAACAAAATCACCTCATTTCAGTGTTGTAAAAAAGTTGCAGATGTTACTGTAAAATATTTTCATAGGGTTCAGCCATAATTTCTATTTCTATGAAAACATCACTTTGGAGCTAGTTAACAATTTGACTGTTGCTCTTTTATTGGGATAACGGCCCATAAACGGTGTTATGGACGAGTTTAACTGCACTAAAGCAGGTGACCATAACACACTGTAGAGCTGTACACAGTATGTGGGATCAGCAGTACATAGGATGGATATTTACATTTACATTTATTCAATTGTTCAGATTTGTCGGAATGGCCCTTTAATCCCTGTTCCTTCCTTCCTTCCCTTTCTTCCTTTGTTGCATCTGCCATCCATTTATTCATCCAGATCTCATTACGACATAATAGAAGATCAAATTGGAGCTGTCACTGCTTCTATAATTGGTGGATAGAAATATACTCCTCTGACTGACTGATTGGCATGAGGGTACCGCACGGCCTCTTGGTCTCACACACACACACACACACCTCACACTACCTCGCCTCTCCTCGTTGCTTCCTTCTGTCTGTCATGGCATCATCCCCGTGTTTCTCAGCGATCGTGCTCCTTTTCCGTAAAGAGAGACGGGAGAGGCTGTAACCGAGGAGAATGGGTGAGAGAAAGTGAGAATGACAGGTTGGCCATCAGGGAAAAGTAAAAGAAAAAGTTATGACAGAGAAAAGAAATTTTGCTGGAAAAAAACAGCTGAATTAAAAAAAAATAAAACCTGCATTTTGCTTATGTTTGGAATCCTATTCAAATCTGCGCCTGGGGGTGTGTTTGGTTTTGTAACTGGCGCGCGCTGGCTGGCTGGCTGGCTGGCTGGGTGGCTGGGTGGGTGGCTGTTTGTAGAATGCAAGGCTTTAGCTTTACCACCAGCTGTGAATTGAGCTGGGGTATCGAAGCAGAACCTTATATCCATAAATACAGTGGCAGCAATAACGGGAAGGGCGAAGCCTTCCGTCGCCTGCAGGCGGGTGGCGTGCGCCCGCAGGAGCTGCAGTTTACAGCCAGGCATTATCTGCAATGATGGTAAATAAAAAGGTGAGTAAAGTATCGAATGACCCGCAGACATAAGGCAGCAGTATAAACAAAAATCAATTACATTTGCACAAAAGCATTGATTTATATTTGGCCCTTAAGCAATTCCACCCTCCAATAACTTGCTCCAGTTTGATGCCATCCACTGTAATGTTCACTATGAATTCGCATCATAAAGATTTTTATCATCTTGGAAAAGTTGTTAAAGGTTGGTAAACACCATTCCGCACTCGTAAAAAAAAAGGGTGGTTTGGGTTTAGTATGGTTTACGCTTCGGATGCCTTTGTTGGCCGACGCCATAAAACCTATAAGCATTGTATCAGGTAGAGGCGGAGCACTGTATCTGTGTCTCTGCCCGGCACTGAAACCAGATTATCAGTCATGGGAACAGCTTTGTGTGTTGATGGTGGCGTGTTCTCGGGAAAACAAGCAATGTGTGTCTGTAAAAACTTTTTTTGGCTGGTTAGATCAACAACTTTGGTCCATATGTCTCAATAACTTACAGAATCAGAGTCCTTTATTGTCATTGTACAATAATACAATGAAATTGTAGCAGCCTTGGAAGGTGTCAATCAAATATAAAACTAAACTAAATATCAATCTGGTAGACATAAATAGTCTGAATAAAAAAAAAATAGAATGAGGTAAAATAAGGTGCAAATAGCAGGAATAGTCCAAACAGGGCTTGGTAAATATAATGTACCTTCAATATATTGCACATTGCCGTATTGCACAGAGATGCACATTGTCCATATGGAGTGAATGAAATCCAACAAACTTTGTACTGAAATACACCAGAAGACGAAGTCAACTGAATTTAGTGATCTCTGGTTTTTCCTCTAGCGCCACCATGAGGTTGTTAGTTGTCGATTTGCATGAAATATCTTGACATGTATTTGATGGATTTACATTTGGTTTAATCTTCCATCAGGATGACTTTTATTTACTCTGGTGATACTTTTCATTCAGCGCCACCATCAGGTCAAAACGCTGATTGGTCCGAGTTTGGTTTGTCACCATGTAGCTGCAAAACTAACATGGCGAACTTGAACTTGACATTATACTTAGCATTAGCATGCTAGCATTAGGATTTTGCTTTGTGACTAAATTGACCGTCACATTTGGTTGCATCACTTTAAATTCTTCATCTTGTTATTTTCTGTGGTTTCCTGTGGTTGAAGTTTTATTGCGTGTAGCTGCAAACTGGAAGCATCACTGTATTGTGAATTCAAGAACAAAACAGACATTAGACGACCGGTTTTCATCCACCAATTTTATTTTTATTTTCAGTTTGGGCATAAAAAAAAAAAGCTGTGTGAAAAAGCCAAAAATCACGTCCAGTTCTCCAGAGTGTATTTTGCCTGGAAGTACCAAACATTTGTTGGTAATTTGGGAACAAACTTGCACAACAATTGGTATTCTATTTCCTGCCCACTTTCAATACATAGAAAGCACATTTTGTTTACCTTGACAGTGAACTTCAGCTCCCATTGACACTGAGCCAATGGCTGAGTACATGGAGTGGGATCGGCGACCTAACATGACTGCCACTGATATCTGACTGGATCTAACCTGGTGTTAGTTACAGATAGGACCAGTGTCTGGTTACAGCTCCTCTTACACTCATTACACTGATGGACTGTAACTCTATCCCACACACACACACACACATACACCCGTGCTGGTAATTAACTGACACATGAGTTACTGCCCATGTAAACCCGAGGGAGCGTTATCAGGAAACACACCAATGACGAGTGCACACACACACACACACACACACACATACATGTTCAGTACACACACATCTGCAAGGAGCCATGATCACATATACATACACACAGGGCTTCTCCTCTCCCATTACACACACACACACTTGTAAGAGTGTTCATAATGAACATAAATTGGACGATGACTCATTAATGTTGGTTTCTCATCTTATCCAGCTACAGCACTTCCTGAAGCTATNATGACTCATTAATGTTGGTTTCTCATCTTATCCAGCTACAGCACTTCCTGAAGCTATCATCCATATTTTCCATATATTATCCATCTGTGTGTGTGTGTGTGTGTGTTCATGTAGTGTATGTGTGGGAGCAAAGTTAAGCATATGCATGAGTGTATGTGTGTGTGTGTGTGTGTGTGTGTGTGTGTGTGTGTGTGTGTGTCAGTCCTGGTGCATTTAGATATGCACACATATTATCAGGAATGTATGCATGTTTTTATTTTTGTGTGTGTGTGTGTGTGTGTGTGTGTGAGAGAGAGAGAGAGAGAGAGAGAGGGATGGAGCACGGTGGGATTCCTGTGTGAACAAACGACGGCCAGAGGCGGAGAAAGATGGTTTCATTCCTGTGTTTGCTTGTGTGTGTGTGTGTGTGTGTGTGCGTGTGTGTTGGCAGTGAGCGTTCCCTCAAAGCACATTCCACCGCAGACCACAAAATCCCTCCTTGTCCTTTCTCTAGCCTCCCTCACTCTTTCTTTCTGTTTGCTCTCTCTTATCTCTCCCTCCATCTTTCTCTCTCATCCCTCCCTCTAACACTTAGCATCTCCCCTCTTCCCCTCTCTTTTCTCTCTCACCCTCTCGTCCCTAAAAGGTAGAATTTTGTCTCCTTGGATTTGAACTCTTCCTCTGTGGTGTTTCATTTGGCAGCAGAGTAGAAATGAGTGTGTTTGGTTATAGAGGAGTTTGGGCCTTAACTTAAAGAAAGTTACCTGTTAAATGATGGAGACTTAAACTTACTCCACCCATTAACCTCTCATCCGCCCCTTCAGCTGTCAACACATAGTAAAAATCACACATTTTCGCTGCTGAAATTCAACTTCCTGTTTAGGGAATCAGTCATTTTTGGCTAACAGGGCTGCGGGGGTACTTTATTCCCCACACTGTCGCTGCTTCTTTTGCTTCCTCATCGACTGTGATACCTCCATGCAGACACACTCACTACACAGCGGTGACACCACCAGGGGAGTGTGTTATTGTCTCCCACCGTATGGCTGTTTTAAATGGCAATTTGAAGCTCCGCTGGCTCTATAATTAGCTGTGAGCTCCCACAGGAGAGGGGAAAAAACTGGCTTATCATCTCTCCTTTGTAATTACACATCCGAGTAGGGCGACAGACACACACACACACACGAGCAGACAGGAGTGCAGCCAGATGCACAGACATAGGGAGGGCGTGCACGTATCAGCATCTACATGCACGTTTATTGTTATTTACCACCTGTGTTAATGCACTAAAACGTCTCTGTGACTTTCTGCCTGTTTGCAAAAGGAAGTGACTTTTTTTCTGTGTGTGTGGAGATGAACGACGGCACAGCAGGAGCACAGACAGGCCAGAAATATAAACGCTGCTTTTCCCTGCCAGAGCTCCGCCTGCGTGTCTCATCCCGGGTTGCGGCGGCAGATAGACGCAAAGAGGAAGACGAGGAGCGCGTTAAAGGCCGAGGTCATTAATCTGACTGCTCTCGCCGGTCCCAACATGAGATGGCGGGGAGGACGAGGATCGTGGAAATGCAGATAACAGAAGGAACAATTAAATCATGTCCCAGGAAGTAGCCACATCCAAAACATAGCAACATAGTCAACTACTTTCTAACAGTTAGTGGTTAATTAGTCTTAATGTGCAGCAAAGTTGGTTGTTTTAATCCTCATATTTATTCAGTTATTAGTTGTTTATGCTATTTAAAGCAAGGTCAGAGATACACACAACAAACTATAGTCATAATATATATAATTATCATAATAATAGCTGGCAGTTTATTTGCGCTCGCCTCTGTTTTTACACCTAAAGGTCAGTTTACTCGACAGGAGTTGTGCGATCCAGCCAGGGAAAACAGTAGTATAATGTCTTCTCTACCTCCAGAGGATCTTTATGATGTCTGAGAAAATATGATGTCATCAGGGGGCATTTTCCACGCTCGCACATAGAGTCGAAACACTACAGGAAGACTGTGTTTCCTGACAGCAACGTAGGATCTTTTTTTTTTTTATTATTATTTATTTATTTATTTTTATGAGCTTGATCAAATCTATGGAATAAAAATCAGGATCTCTCCACCTCCAGTTTTGATGATTTTTTTTTCAGTCTGTCACTTATGAATCACCTAGCTTCATGGAAGTGCAATGCTAAATCACTGGTGTTGTTGCTGAGCCATGAAAGAACAATGGAGATACTTTTTTTTTCCTTTTAGTAGCCACCAAATACAAAGTTCTGCATCAGATTACTGCTATTTTCTACTGTGTAGTAGCTGTATATTGCTCCAAGCTTTTCCACATCTATAACTCCCTGGTGGCCTATTGACAGTGCTGGTGACCTCTCCCATATGTTTATGATATGAAGTAATGTTCCAACTGTCCCGGCTGCAGCAAGTGAATAATTCCAACGCCTGGAATTTGGAGATGACCGTGATGCGTTCATGACCCCTGATGCTTCCTGCAGGAACATGAAGTACAAAAACACGTCCTGCAGAATATCAGTGAAGCTGTGCTGAATGAGTCTGGCTGCTGGTCATTTAAGCCTCATTAAGTTAATTCTCCCAGTGACAGCGCGAGTGATCACTGGTGATCTGTGTGTCACTGCTGGTTTTCAGGAGCTTTTAATCTTCGTCAGGGCCAAGTGAAGTAACTGATGAGTCAGTAGCTGTGAACGGGGAGGGGAGAGGAGGAAGGGTAGGAAGAGAGGGAGGAATGAAAGCTTCCCATAAAAATCTGAATGTGAAGAGATTTGCTGATTTTTGCATTTTTGTCTTAATTCACGCTATTTCTGTCTTTTTATTTTTTTCTTAATCAGCACACAAACAAACTGAGGTAAAACAAATACAGACACATGCAGTTCATGAGGCTCATTGCACACTTATGAATGGGTGTGACTGTGTGTTGATTCGTATGTGTGTGAGTGTGTATGAGTTTATGGGAGACAGTAGCATTGGCGCAGTGTGTGTGTGTGTGTGTGTGTGTGTGTGTGTGTGCGTGTGTGCAGCTTGTGGCCTTTGAAGCAAGGCTGTCCAAAATGTGTCACTCTCATTGCAGTCTCTCTCTCTCTCCTTCTCTCTCTCTCTCTCTCTCTCTCTCTCTCTTTCTCTCTCTCTCTTTCTCTCTCTCCTCCACTCTCTCTTTCTCTCTCTCTCTCCTCCACTCTCTCTTTCTCTCTCTCTCTCCTTCGCTCTCTCTCTCTCTTTCTCTCTCTCTCTCTTTCTCTCTCTCTCTTTCTCTCTCTCTCTCTCTCTCCTAAACTCTCTCTTTCTCTCTCTCTCTCTCTCCTCCACTCTCTCTCTCTCCTCCACTCTCTCTCTCTCCCTCGCTCTCTCCTCCACTTTCTCTCTCTCTCTCTCCTTCTCTCTCTCTCTCTCTCTCTCTCTGTCTCTCTTTCTCTCTCTCTCTCTCCTCCACTCTCTCTTTCTCTCTCTTTCTCTCTCTCTCTCTTTCTCTCTCTCTCTCTCTCTCCTCCACTCTCTCTCTCTCCTCCACTCTCTCTCTCTCCCTCGCTCTCTCCTCCACTCTCTCTCTCTCGTTCTCTCTCTCTCTCTTTCTCTCTCTCTCCTCCACTCTCTCTCTCTCTCTCTCGTTCTCTCTCTCTCTCTTTCTCTCTCTCTCCTCCACTCTCTCTCTCTCTCTCTTTCTCCTTCGCTCTCTCTCTTCCTCTCTCTCTCTCTCTCCTTCGCTCTCTCTCTTTCTCTCTCTCTCTTCCTCTCTCCCTCTCTCTCTCTCTCTTCCTATCTCTCTCTCTCTCTCTCTGCATCCCAGAATTAATGTGGCCTGGGGGCTGGATGAGAGCAAAGAGAAAGAAGGAGAGAGACATTTATCATTCGTTTCACTCGACGCTCACCCTGTGACATTGCTTTCTTTATTTAGTTCATTCGGGCCAGCAGCTGATAATTTATACGCTCTACCCTTTTAATAATGAGTCGTCGCCTTCTCAAGGTGGGGCACACTCTTGTTTACCCGCACGCACACACAAAATGCTCAGTCAACACTGAGGTCCTGACCGCTCTTTGTCAAAGTCAACACACACACACACACACACACACTGACGGAGTGGCAGTGATGAAGTATCCTTTCCTCCCGGTGTTTGCTCCACTCAGGCTGATTCGAAGGAGCAGGACTACGTGTTTGTGAGTGCGTGAGAGAGTGAACACAGAGTTTTGTGAAGCATCATCCTTGAAATTCTTTTCCTTTTCTTCTAAATCCATACTCCTCTGTTTACCTTGAAGACAGCGGTACAGTGGTCCTCAAGGCCCACACCTCTCTGCTCTTGACAAATTGAGCTAGTTTAGCAGTAGTTTCACTACTCACTGCAGGGCAAAACGCACACATACACACAGAAGTACACACACACACCTACACACGCTGCTAGGCTGCGCCGTACACAAGTGTGTTCTGCTTGGCTGCTCATGGGTGTCGGCTGAGCTGGTACATCAAGGGAGGAAAAAAAAATGCAAAAGAGAGGGAGTGTGACAAGTTGAGAAGAGAGCGGGACGAGAGAGGGACAGATGGATAGAGAGAGGGAGAGGAAGAGAGGAATGCGATTGTTCCCAAAGCTCGGAGGAGCGAGCGAGAGGCGGCGGCGGCGGCGGCGGCGCCAAATCAGATACAGCGGGAGAGAAAGTGAAACGGCGTGCAGATGCAAATACAGACGTCGCCGATAGAGCCGACTTGTCGTCATCTCTCGGCTGTCGAGATAAAACGTTAAAGGTGTGAAAACAATATATTTGCAGAAACGCACCCGGATCGACCTCTCTTCTCACATGAGGGCATCCCTGATTGGCTGAAAGGCTTTGCAGAGCCTCAGCTCATCAGGAGCACTGCATCCTCCCTCACAACAGGAAACCGCTTGCTTGTATCTGACAAAGGCTATTAAGCTCTAGTACGACACTCCTACACCATTAACTGCTGCTTCTCCTGGAGGAGCATCCAATGTGCCTGACAGAGCATTTCCAGCTTGACGCTTCTTGTCATATTAGTATTCCACCACTTCTACCTGAGGTAAAAAAGCACCTGCACCACCATGGCAATAATGATATTACTGCTGCACTATCATTGCTACAGTGCAGTGATACTGTAACAGAAGCAGTATGTTGAATATATATTAGCTGGTACCTTAACAGAACAGGTTTTCCGGAGCTTTCAACCACATCATCTGTAGCGGTTTTGATTCCATTGCTCCCATGTTGCCTTAAAAGCGAAGCCTGAAAGTTATTTGCTGACCTTGGAAACAGCCTAGTCGGACAAAATGATCCCAATTCAAGTTCCACTTACCAGCTAGTAAGTGGACCAAGACTGTCAGCCGTTGAAGCGTTGGTAATTCTCTGTCAGAGATATTACTCAGCCTGTGTTTCTTTCTGTCAGGTAGCCTCAGAAAACAACAATGGGACACACATGAAAAAGAAGAGTAAACAAGTAGTCACATCATGTCCAGCAGTGAGGAGTTGTTCGCCATTTTGGGTCAAACCTTGTGCACCACCATCAGCCAGTCAAGCTTATTTCTCCCTGTCAGTCTTTTATTTACCTCATCTTCTTCTACAGGCAGGTCAACAATATGTGTTAACAAAGTGTTAAACCTCTCTCCATCCTCGCTTGTGAACGTCTGAGTCTTTCCAGGATGAACCTTTCATACCCAATCATGACTCTATCACCTGTTACCAATGAACCTGTTTACCTGTGGACTGATCCAAACAGGTGTTTTTGGATCAGTCCACAACTTTCACAGTCTTTTGTTTGCTCCTGTCTCAACCAAGCGGCAACCTCCGGCGCTGAAAAATGAAGCCAATGCGGAAGTGCAAAAAAGCTGCAGTTCCTCGAATAACCACTAGAGCAGGCTGCAGAAGGGAGTCAATTACATTTGAGCCCCATGTCAAAATGTCCTATTTTACGACAGAAAAAAACATATTTACAGCCTGGTTCAAAACATGGCTCTAGTCTCATAAGCTGTTTTTCTACTCCATGACAACTCTGGGGGAGGCGGATTTTTTTATAAGGCGTTCGTTTAAAATATACAGCATACATCATTATGCACAATTCATAGCTGTCAATCTAAGTGGCGCCACTTTGATTGACAACTAGCCACTGACGGTCTAAAGGGCGTCACCCCGGCTAATTCTAGTCACTGAGTTTGGGAAAGAGATCGTCGTGGGGTTAGCCGGCTAGCAACGATATTTAGCATTTAACCTAGCTGGTTAGCCGTAGCTAGTTTGATTATTTCGAATAAAGCGGCTTTTTTCAGCCAATAGCGTTCATTCGACCCGCCTCAGCTCCGCCCTCGCTCCACCTCTTTGTCCATATTTGGAGTAACCGGAGGTAGGCTACCAAGATGGCTACGCAGATATTTACAACAATCAATGATGAGATAAGATAAGATAAGCCTTTATTCGTCCCATAGTGGGGAAATTTACATGTCACAGCAGCACAGGGGATAGCAGCAGTAAAAATATTAAGAACAAATAACAGTCTAAAAAAGGAGGTATACACAAGTTTACACGACTTATTTACAGTATGGATATGAAATGTAAAATATGAAGTATAAAATGTACAACCAGTATAAAAATATATGACCAGTACATATACACAATGGGCCTAAACTGAGGTAAGAAATGCCATCTTAAATACGAATTATTAAATATTAAATACAGAATATTGCACATTGACTTGGTGAAGTATTGCACAGTGAGTGGAAGTTACATAAAGAACAAGTATTGCACAAATGTACTGAAAAGCACTGTATGGTCCATGAGGTGTCTTTGTATAGTTTTCAATTCAGGGAAGGATGAGAACATAAGCTCTACAATCATTAATATGATTTCAATATTATACTAGATACATAGACTCACATAGACTCACCCAGGAGCTGCTTGTAATTAGAGTCTACCTCGCCCACTTTCTCTCAGCCGCTCCCAAGTGTCAAACCAGCAGCTTCACCCTTCCAAGGCTTTCTGTATAAGTGTGTGGATGCCATTAGCTCCATGTTGGCCTCAGCCTGCAGGAGCCGCCTCCGGGAAGAGTGTGGAGCGGCCGCGTTAGCACGGAGCCAGACCCAGTTATGTCAGGAGCGTTCTCAGGTGTGTGGCGGTGCAGCAGGAGCGGAGGAGAGGAGGGAAGAGGAACGTCACGAAATCAAGGCATATCGTCGAATCTGAAAACGCCAACAGGCAGAGATGATGATGCTTGATTTCACTGCAGCTCGTTTTAAGATTGTGAATTAATAAGTTGTCATTTTTTTTGCTGCCGGTTGAGTGATCAGCATTATTCTGTTTCATGACAATTGTTGCTGAAAAAAGTGAGACAGCATTGAATTAAGGGTTAGTTCATGGACCCCCCCAGGCTGAGTTTGTCACTTGTTTCAAAGGAAGTAACACTAAGAATGACAGAGTTTTTTAGAGAGATAGATGTGATGGGATGAAGGAGGGAGGGAGGACGAGTGCAGCAAAATTAGGAGAGAGCTGTAGAGACCAAGTTAACAAGAGGAGCAGAAAAGAAGATGAGAGAGTTTGAGCGAGGGATGAAAGGGACGAGAGAGCGAAGGAGCAAAGAGAATGAAGAACGAAGCCAGCGGTCGTCCCGGCGACCGCTTACGACTCGCGGCGATGATAGCAGCAGGCAGGGGAGGCGAGCCGCTCGAAGGAGGCTTGCGAGAGCGGCGCCGAGGGAAAACTCAAGTCCATCTCGCTTGTGAAAGATTAAAGAGGCCTCGCGCCCGCAAACACACACTCGCACATGCAGCCGTGCCAGCCCAGGCCGGCTGACAGCGGGGAAGAGTACGGCGCCATGTCTCACTATCTGACAAGAAGGGTGTGTAGATGCAGCTCTGGTGGAGGGAGTTGTGTGTGTGTGTGCATGTGCATGTTTTGCTATAGTTGTGAGGACCAACTCTTGACAAACAACCTTTCTTGTGAGGACATTTTGTCTTGTGAGGACATTTTGCCTGGTCCTCATAAGGATTATACTAGGATGCCTTGGTTTTAGGGTTAAGGTTACAAATACAAAAAGTTTATGATTTGGGTAAAGGTTAGGGTTAGACATTCAGTTGGAATGGTTAGGGTTAGGGTAAGGGGCTAGGGAATGCATTATGTCAATGGAACATCCTCACAAGAATAACAAAATAAACCTGTGTGTGTGTGTATTTATGTGTATATGTGTGTGTGCTTATCTGCGCGTCCCTGACTCGAATAGAAAGAGACGTCTTCTGCGAGCGTCTCCTGGTTATAAAGTCATTTTATAGCACGCGTCCCCCCAGCAGGGATGTGATGCAGTGACATGTTGACACTCCCGACGCAACGCCCTGCTGTTTCAATGAGAAATCCTACCGGCGCTAATAGTGCTAATAAAGCAGGCCAGTGGTCTGGGGGAAGAAAAATAACATCAGTATAATTCAAGCTGTTGTCAAGTTTAGACCTCTGGGATTTTTCTAATGTGAGGGCATCTAATTGCTGCTTTAGCCGCCCTTGTCACATTCTGGCAAGTAGAAGCACCTGACAGTGAAAATGCTGCACTGCTGCTCAACAGATTCTGAGGCAAGTTGTTGCATGAGTCACTTAAAATCATTTTATTTACAATTTGGGTCTTACCTTTTAATTCCCAGGGTCCAGACCTTTGAATCCACTGACTGACAGATGACACATCTTCTCAGCATTGTCCAACATTGTAGTTTGTTTTTACCCCTTAAAAAAACAGCAAAACTATTATGTTGGGACAGCAAATGACATTTCAGTGCATACATTGGTTGGTCGGGAAAAAATCCAATTTCCCTCAACCACAAAAAATGGATATAATGTCGACAATATCAGACTGAAGATGATTCATTTTTATAGTTTCAGAAATTATTCCTTTGGCTCATAATTTAACTGCAGCAAGTTGGTATTTGAGATCTGAGAAGGCGGCAATATCACATGAGGTCAAAGGTCGTGATCTGGAAATTGAGTTTTCTATGAATTCTGTAAGTAGTAAATAAGTTTTATAAATAGGGAAAATAATAAGAGGTCAAACCAAAAAATGTAAAATTATAAGATAATGAAAAAGCCAAAGAAGCCAAGTGAGACTAAAGATGCTTTTTAAAGACGTTCAACGATTCAGCTTCTTTGAATCTTTGAGGGCAGCTGCTCCAATCAACAGCAGGTCATCTTCCTATGTGTTACTAATGCTAATGCAGCAGCAGCACATGTTTTAATTTTCATAGAGTTCCAGGAAGTCTAATCAACCTCAAAGCATTCTTATGTGCAGCTGATGGCCACATGTGATCAGTTTGATCTCAGAGCAGCTCGACTCCATCACATGATCCAGCCGTTATAAGAGCTGCTCATATGGATGTTTCTACACAAAAAATGGAACATTTCCATAAAGTGTATCTGAGCTGAACAGTGATGGTGGACTGTACGTTTATCTGACCACACCTTGGCAGAGTCGTTCTCTTTTAACCAGAGCCAACTATTGTTAGCTGTTAGGGAAACAGCTTCATAGTGGCATGCTGTCACCGGCCAGCTGTCTGCCTGTCACTCTTTGTGTGTGTGTGTGTGTGTGTGTACTGTGCATGTGTGTGTGTGTGTGTCACATGGGGCCGGCCTCCTGTTGTGAGAGCAGCGGTGCGACAAAAGAACGATGATTAATTTCACTCCGAGTAACCTGTCTCACTGATGTGGCTCCACCAAGCCGTGTGTGTGTGTGTGTGTGTGTGTGTGAGAGAGAGAGAGCTGTAGACTGTGTAGTCAGCAGGTGTGCTGTGATACTTTGGATGCCCTCCAGTCAGGGTCAGACGCACACACTCACATACACATTCACTGAGATGACTACCTTATAAATCTCTCCCCACCGACTCACATTCACACATTCAGTCTCTCTCTCTCTCTCTCTCTGTCACAATCACATTGAACATGTGACTTGTTGCATGTTTAATTCACTGATGGCATTAAAATAAATTCCTTTTGGAAGAAGAATCCTTCAATCTGAGTTATTACCACTGTATGTGTGTGTGTGTGTGTGCCGACATGTATTACCTGTGTTGTGAGGTCATAAATCTGTTTGCACAGTCACTCACCTTCCTTTTGGGGTCAGAACACAAGTCCTCATAACGTAATTCATCAAATGTTTGGATGAAGATGAAGTTAAGGTTAAGGTGTGTGTGTGTTGGTCATTGGGACCTTTTGCAGTATAAACACTCCTGCCTTGTCAGGACCAGTAGTCTTCATGGTCCTTTTCAGGTCCTGGTTAAAGTGTGAATTGAGGTTAGGTTAAGCTGTCCAGGAAAATGGAAGTCAATACAGTATCCTAACAAGAATAGCTGCTCTATTCTGGTGTGTGTGTGTGTGTGTGTGTGTGTGTGTGTGTGTGTGTGTGTGTGTGTGTGCGTGTGTGCGTGTGTGTGCGTGCACCACCTTTCAACAGATGAGACCAAAATCAATTTCATTACGGATCATGAGTACAATGAGGAGCTGCCCTCTCTCACACACACACACACACACACACACACCCTGCCGTAGATTTCATTAAGGAAATGCCTCCCCCCCCCCCCTCCCTCCGTTAGCTCCATCATCAAACAGCTTCTCGAACATTTAGGACCGCTGTTTAATTACTCGTCCTCGTCTCACATTTGTAACGCTGGTCTCAGTGAGAAATGCTAACAAGGTTAACAAGCTGAGCTCCGATCTTCCTCGCTTCCTTCCCTCCTCCTCGTCATCGTCCCTCCCTTTGTCCAGCCGTGTAATTAACTAGATGTTTAACAGCTGAGGTTGGACAGGGCACTGCTGTGTCTGGACACACATGCGCCAGCGGACGCACACACACACACACACACACAGCCGGAGAAAGAGGTCTGTGTCTGCGAGGGAGAGAGGACAAGGGGGAGGTCTTGGAGAGGACAGAGGAGGAGAGGAGGAAGGAAGGGAGGAAAATGAAAATGTGAACTAGAAAGAGGAAATAAGTAAATGAAGGAAAAGACATGAGACATGATGAAGAAGTGGAATAAAACAGGTGCAAAATTGGATAATGAGCAAAAAAAAAATCAATGCATTATATAACATTTAATAAATATATGACAGAAGGAAAGGAGGAAAGGAAGGATCAAGGGCAGCTTTAAAAAATGACGACGACTCAGAGAAAATGATGGAATGTGGTTTACCTGACCCAAAGGTGTGACCGGTGGTTGAACCCAGCGTGGTATTAATCACTGCAGCACTCGAGCCAAAGCTCATTACTCCCCTTTGTTCTCCTTTATTACCTCGTCCTCCTCTGCCCACTCCCGACACACTTGTGCGCACAGACGCTAAGCATCCTTCTCTCTCTCCTCCCACCTTCATCCCACCTCATCCGTCTCCACCGTCATTATCAACACTCGTCCAGACCCAACTCCTGCATGTCAGCTCCTTAGCTGTTATGTCAAGATACTAGTACAGGTGTAGTTGTACTCTTTATGATATAACATATACAACAGTAGGAAGTTTTGTAGCTACTTCCTTAAGACGCAGGAAGTCCCAGTTTTTAGCCTGAGCAACTTTGTTCCAGTCGAGTCCAGTTCATTAGGAATATGAGTCGATCACTACCTGATGCTGAACGTTCAAGAGCGGCATTGTTTGGTTGTGTTGAGGGTTTTCGTTTGATACTTTAAAACTTTTTTCTGATATGATGCTTCACCTCTTCATCTCTCCTGTTGACTCCTCTTTAATTCTCTCGCGCTCTTGAAAACTGCTTCCATGGCAGCTACGTTGAAGGTGTCCTCACGAGAGAAGTGACAGTGAAACATTGTTTGTCGAAAAAGCCTTGTTGTTCAGTTTGGAGGACTTGTTGGCACATTTGTGTGTGTGTGTATAACTGTGAGTGTGTGTGTACTTAGCCATGCATTTTTGCCTATACTTGTGGAGTTCATTGTGCGTGTGTGTGTGTGTGTGTGTGTGTGTGTGTGTGTGTGTGTGTGTGTGTGTACTTAGCCATGCATTTTTGCCTATACTTGTGGAGTTCATTGTGTGTGTGTGTGTGTGTGTGTGTGTGTGTGTGTGTGTGTGTGTGAGGGTTGTAGTGTCCTTGGTAATATCAGAGTTGGTTTGGTAATGAGCCTAATCCCGGGAGGATAGAGGAGACAGAGAGGTCCGAGCGAGGGACACACAGGAAGGTAAAGAAGGGGAAAAAGAGGGGATGTAGCTCCAAAGTCAGAGCATGGGCTGCAAACTCATTAGGAAAAGTCACCTTTAACTTCCTTCCCGATCCCAACTTTCTCACGGCGTTGTCACCGTAGAGACTTCAACTGAAAGGTCAAAGACATGATGCATGTCTTATTGGCCTTGTCCTCAAGCAAGACACGCAAACCTGTTCTCAATGTACATCACCTCGGAAAAGAGCATCGGCTTAAACGCCTGGAATATAAATGGAGGATTCAGCAGCTCAGCATCGAGGCTGTCTTTGAATTGATATGTCATTCTAGCTCGCTCCAAATAAGCATTGTGTTTTGGAACTAATTTATCGTCGGATAATTTGAATGCAAATAGCAGCAATTAATGTTGGGCGCACTCATCGGAGAGTGGCACTGCTGAGCAAGATAAAATACGTATGATTGTCTGTCGTCGAAGAGGTAAACTAATCAGTGGGTAAAAAGCAGACTGCTTTAATGACTCATAAGCTGTCAGTAACATCAAAGTGGGAACCTTTATGGGGTTTTTTTTGTCTAATCATCCTGGGAGCAGCTATAAAAGCATATTTAATAAGCGCCTTTTAAAACAGGTAGACACTGCTTTTGTAGCACGGTCCCTTTCATCTTACAGCCGGGGCTCTCCGCTAATAAGTTCCAGAAAGTGAGAAACTGGACAAATGGAAACATAAAAAAGTTCCAGATGCCCCACTGTCGCCCCTTTTTCACTTTTATGGCTTTGAATTTAGTGAGCGCTGACTACACAGGGAGAAGAAGTGGGATTTATGAAGCTGGTCCCTGCAGGTATTTCAGCTCGGTAAACATATGACATCTATTTGAAATTCTTATAATATAACACTGTTGGTTGGATTGTGGAAGCTTCCCACTCGGTGTGATTGCACAGTAATATCTCAGTGTAGATTCTAAGAAAAGCAAATGGAAAAAAAAAAAAAAATTATTGGAGGGGTTAATCAAAGTTTCTCAACCTTAAGTGCCGCCACTTCCTCAGCGAAAAAGTCTGTTTGGAGACGCCAACTTCCAGAGTGCAGAGGTCGCAGAAGGAGAGCTGAAAGCTGCAGGCGAGTAGACGAGATGAGAATCTCCAGTCACCTGCTCCAGTCTGCCGTCCCCTCTGTGCCAGCTGACCTGAATCCCACTCCAACTGCCCTCTGCCCCGAGCTGTAGGGCAGTGCACGCTCCCTGCTCCTACCCCCCCCCCTCGCTCACACTCCTTCGCTCATCACAGGCGATACGGCGGCTCAGGGCACCGAGCGGGTTTAGAATAAAGTGCTGTGCGAGTTGTGTGAGCTCTCCTGAGCTCAGAGAGAGAGCATCAGAATTAGAGCTACACAGGGACAAAAGGTCGCACTCACATCAATAAAAGTTTCAGCGTGTGTGTGTGTGTTCACGTGGGAGCAACATAAGGGACTGCTAAAACAAACGACCTCTGGACGGCAACAAACTGACAAACACCTTCTTCACCTTCGTCCGGAAAGTCGGGAAAAGTAATTTGCAACTTTTCAGACACAAACAGAAACATGTAGATGCTGTAAATCGCACAAGTTTACGCAAAATAAGATGTAAGTAGTATTTGGATTCGGTCCTTTCTGCTGAAAACCTCACATTCAATCAAAGTGTGTGAAGGAGTGATGTCACAGATTTCGTACAACCAGCACTGCTCCCACTGGACCATACATCTCTATGCCATTACATCTAGTTTCCATTCACTGTGCAATATTTCATTCAATTCACTGTGCAATATTTCATTCAATTCACTGTGCAATATTTCATTCAATTCACTGTGCAATATTTCATTCAATTCACTGTGCAATATTTCATGTTTAATATTTAATTCCGTCTTGTCCATAATGTAAATACTGGTCACATATGTCATGCACATTTGTAAATAGGTATTTTTAGCCTGTTTAAGTGTTAATAATTATTTTATTTCTTTAGTACAATTGTTAATACTTTAATGGTAGCTAAATTGTTAACACATTTTAAACCTCTCTGTTTATGTTGTTTATTACTATTTAACTGCCTCTGTCCTCTTTGCTGTGCTATGAATTTTTCCACTGTGGGACGAATAAAGTTACTTTACATTTAAGATAAGATAAGATATTCCTTTATTAGTTCCCAGGACTAGGAAGTTTCCAGTGTACAGCAGCAAAGAGCAGAATAGAAAGGAGCATCAGTAAAGTAGCAGTAAATAAATAGTTAATAAGCAACACAAACAAGAGAAGTATAAAAAGTATTAACAATTTAACTAGAGGAAATATGAAAGTATTAACAATTTAAACAAGGCTGAAAAGTATTAACAAATTAACAGGAGAAACATGAAAATAAGGGAATAATATATACACCATAGTCAGTTGAATTAAAGATGAGATGTAATGAAATATCGCACAGTGTAATCACACAGCAACTTGACCTTTCAGTGTAAAAACTCAGAGGTTCGAACTCTCGACGTCCCGCTGAGAAACACCTCCGAGCTGATTCGTCAAAGCGCTCGACTTTTAACCAACAGCCGCTTCCCCCTCTTAAGCAACAAAAGCAGGGGAAAAAAGCGACGACAGCCTGTCCGTTAATGAACCTTCTGTTCGGAAAGAAAGATTAAGGAAACTCTGGTAGTGATTTGGCAGATAATAACCGCAGAGACTGTTGAGACTGACGAGGAAAAGAAGAAGAGGGAGATGACGGAGTGAGTCTCGGCAACGGGAAAAACAGAAAAAGTTTTCGCAGACTAAACTGCTGTCAGGTGATGGATGAGCAGATGGAGGTCGGGAAATTAGAAAGAGAAAGATCCAGACAACAAAGTAGAGAGGGAAGGAGAAAACGATTTACTTGCTGGTACACAGGGAGCGGTCCTCATAACTCTGTAATTTTGTCAGTAGACTTAACACTATAAGCACCGACAAAAGAGCCATCATTTAGCTGTGGACTGTAGTTAGACCCTCGACGACGTGGCACCGCCGCGGCCAACTGCTACGATCTCGAGTGTCGGCGTAAATTGAGAAGCAGATGAAAGTGCTGATTTTGTCATCTGTCACCCCGGTAGCTGTTTTTTCAGCTGACGGCAACATTTAGAGTGATTTTTTTTTAATAGTACGCCAGATGAAATGGGAATTGGCTGCTTTTACAAGAGGTGGAAGTGAACTTTGATTTTCTTTAACACCAGCTGCTGTAGATCTGAAGAGATGTTTGCAATTAAGATGGAATGAATGTTCAGTATTTTTTCTTGTTATTGTTCTTGTTTGAAAACCCAGTACAGTGGCCAACTGATGTCTGAGGATAATAACAAAGAAATGCACATGGGGATATTAAAGCATACCAAATAATGGTGCATTACATACTTGACAGACAGCATAGAAAAAGGTTATCAGACAAATCCAAAATAAGACGAAGTAATGCAAATAGCCTGTCTTGGGCATAATTTTATTTATCTACATGGAAAGGTACAGCCATTTTTTATTTTGAAGTAAAAGAATGAAGAAATCCTTTCCTTTATTTTATTTTTTATTACTTATTTATCTATTTTTTGATTGTCATGTTTAATTTAGAGATATTTCTTTTGCATTAGGAAAAAAGGAAAAAAACTAAGCAATTATGTACCAGCTGTATGGAGAATGTATGATTATAATGTTCAATAAAAAGAAAAAAAAATAAGACGAAATGCATCAATAAATAACTGTCTGATAACTAAGAAATGCAAAGTTTGGTTGTTCCACTTTGATGAAACACTAATCAATGCTAATTACAACGTGCACCAGCTTTATACTGTACCTATATTTCAGCATAACATCAGTCAACTAGCACTAACATGACTTGGAAGTTGACACACATCTGTCTATCTTCACATTATCCTCATCCTCAAGTGTCGTCATCAAGCACCACAATGGAAAGTCCATCCTGTTTTCATAGAGAATCTTTGGTAGAAAGTAGTTCCAGTGAAATCTGCTCAATCTTCTTTTGTCATTCATACTTTTGTTAAACAAGTCATTTTCCTCTCTCCTCCTCCAGATCCTGGTGAACTCTGTGGTCCAGCCCGCCTTGCTGTACGAGAACGTGGCCGTGAGCAGCGGGAGCCCCATCCTGAGAGACCTGCTCTTCAGCCCCGATCATCAGTACTTATACGCCCTCACGGATAAACAGGTCTGAAGCCACACCGCAAACACTCACAAGTACAATGATCCACAGCCAGGCAAGGTTAGCAGTACAGCCCATAATGCAGCCCGCCGTCGCTGCTGACACCCCTGAGGAAATGATGACTAAATATCAATAGTCATTTATCTGTCTGGTGATTTTAGGGATGGCTCCAGTGATACGTGACAGGCCTGTGGCACACAAACACACCTAGCTCAGTGTGTGTGTGTGTGTTGTAAAAGTGTGTGTTTGTTTGCAAGGATGTACACACACCGCTTCCACACTCAGATGCCTTCATACACTGTCACACACACGTTCATAAATATGCATTACTTGCTGAGTGTTCACACACACACACATGTACACACACACCTCCTCGCTACTGATAGAGTGAAGGTTAGAAATAGAGTCAGTAGAAGAGGCTTCATGAGGAAACTTTAAAACATACACCGGGGGAGCAATCAAGCTAATTACATACGTGCAGTCCCCCCATACAGCGCCTGAACACATGTGCAGCTCCAGCAATATTACACACGCACACAAGCATAGAGTCATAAGTGCTAATTAATATCATGAATAATAAAACGTGTCACATATAGGATGAAGCTCTATATACCTCCCTTCCACCGGGGATACCGTGTGCATGCATATTAATGGGTGTGAGATAGATTTATTTTTAAAGTAGTTTCACAAGAACATTGTATTTGAAGATCTTTTATTGTAATTTCAGTGTTTTAGTTTCTGTCATTTTCACTTTAAAAGGCATTTTAAGCGGCAACATTTTGCATTAAAAAGCAGTGCTGATCTGTGAGGGTACGGCGAGCCGGAGAGTCCAAAATGGCATCATCCACTTTTATTTAACCTCCTCTGTCAGAGTATAAACTGCTCCATAAGAGAAGCATGTGAGACAGACAGTTATAGTAGTTATAGTACAGTATTTCTTTTATGAATAAGAGGTGGTTTTCAGCCAAACTTGCTCCTGAAAAGCGCCAACAACCAACAAAGTAATAGAATAATTTAGTCATAAATTTGCAGAACATCATCGCAAATTAAGCTCTGTGTTATTACATAATATGTTTTTCATTTTAAATTGCTTTATCTGATGGATTTCTCGTTGCCCGTAGCGACCTCGCCGCGGAGTAATATGTACGATGTAATCCCGCAGTCCTGCCATGTAGCTGTTGTTATCTCCAAATGACTCCATTCGCCAGAGTTTGATACGGCAGTTTGCAGAGTTCGGCTCTTCTCTTTCGTTTACCTGCACGACTCTCTTATCTCATAACGCTTAATGACTGCGATGTGATAACCTTCGACGAGACTTCCCCCGGTATACGTAGACAGTAACTGCCATGTGAGTGCTGTGTAATTTACCAGCAATTAGACTTAATTGACTTCCATGTGTCTGAGTGAGCGCGGAGAGGAAGTGGAGTGTAATTGATAGCAATGGACGGCGTCTGTGTTGATGTGACAGGGGAAATAAAGCCCTTTGATCACAGCAGTCCAGGAAGCTCAAATGTACAGGGATATATAGGCCATGTGTTGTAGAGGGAGTCCACCCCCGCAAACATATACATACAGATGGAAACATTACATATGCATGCAATGAAAGAAAAAGTCGATTCAGAATGGGATTTAATTCTTTTCAGTTTGGTTCAAATGCAACATTGACAAGATTAGAAGCAGTCAAATATGTGTGAGCTCCTATAGATTCACAACATGGAGACAGAACAATGAGGCTGAATTTCGACATCAGCAATGACAGAAATACTCGATATAACGACACTATTGATATTATATAAAACCAGTTGCAACAAAGTGACAAGGTCTGTGTCTGAACTGAACCCGAATGCAAGACCACAAGACAAAAGTTTCAAAATAAAAGATCTTTAATGATAAAGGGCAAAAACTCAAAATGACTCTTATGAGGAAAAGGCAATGACAAAGTGCAACTGAAAATCACTCTGGCGAGGTAACCACAAAAGGTAAAGAACGAAAAATCACTCAGAAGAGGCTGAGGTAAAACTTGACGGTTACCAAAATAAAACAGGAAGTGATGAGACAACATGAGACCAAGCGGCAACCTCCGGCGCTGAAAAATGAAGCCAATGCGGAAGTGCAAAAAAGCTGCAGTTCCTCCAATAACCGCGAGAGCAGGCTGCAGAAGGGAGTCAATTACATTGGAGCCCCATGTTAAAATGTCCGATTTTACGACAGAAAAAAAACATATTTACAGCCTGGTTCAAAACATGGCTCTAGTCTCATAAGCTGTTTTTCTACTCCATGACAACTCTGGGGGGGGCGAATTTTTTTATAAGGCGTTCGTTTAAAATATACAGCATACATCATTATGCACAATTCATAGCTGTCAATCTAAGTGGCGCCTCTTTGATTGACAACTAGCCACTGACGGTCTAAAGGGCGTCACCCCGTCTAATTCTAGTCACTGAGTTTGGGAAAGAGATCGTCGTGGAGTTAGCCGGCTAGCAACGATATGTAGCATTTAACCTAGCTGGTTAGCCGTAGCTAGTTTGATTATTTCGAATAAAGCGGCTTTTTTCAGCCAATAGCGTTCATTCAGCCGGCCCATAGGACCCGCCTCAGCTCCACCCTCGCTCCACCTCTTTGTCCATATTTGGAGTAACCGGAGGTAGGCTACCAAGATGGCTGCGCACTACGATTTGCTTCATTTTTGCTCTTCAGAAACCTATGGGTGACGTCACGGACACTACGTCCATATTTTATACAGTCTATGCATGAGACAAGACATAATGCAGAAAAGTAACTTAATGTTTTTTTCTTAGTCATGGCACAAAGTCAAAAGTCTGAGCCAAGGGAAAGCTTGAGAAAAATATATGGTTACAAAAAAATGATGAACCATCAAAAAAGACTATGAGATTTAAACAATGATATCGATTAGACTGATAATCCGATCATTGGTTCTGTGTTCGACGAGTATCTGTTTCATCCTGCTGGGAGCGTCCTCTCATTCTGACCTTTTAACCCCTGTCGTCTGCATTAAAGATGACTGCCATCGCCACCAGAAAGTCTTTTTTCAATTATTAAAGCCGGCGTTTTATTTTTCATGAGCGCTGATATGTCCACTACATACCTGCAGTGTAGTGACTGCAGGGGGGTCAAGCGACAGGAGAGAAGCCTCATGGACACAGTGCTTCCTGTTTGAGATGAGTAAAGAAGTGCACACATACTGTATGCTCTGTTTTTGCTCTGTCTTCTATAACCTGGAGAGCAGATTGATCCAGAATGCAATTGATTCAGTTTAAGGGGTGAATATTTCAGCGTTTCGGGAAATGTTCTCATTCACTTTTTGTGTTTGATGATGATGATCGATACCACTCTCATGTCTGTCCATTAAACACGAAGCTGCTGGCAGCTCAAAATCTGCCTATTCAGTTACCATTAAGTCTTGTTTTAAAAAGAGGATGTTTGCAAGCTGGTGGATTCATAGTGATGTTTTTGGCTTCAGATCTTTGCCACAATTTTGTTTCTGTCAAAATCAGAATGGCACTAATTGGCAGAGTGGATGAGAAGGAATGACCGTTTCTTTGTAATGGTGTTTCACTCGCTGAGCTTCAACACTGGCCAAATTCACAGTCCAGTCAGAGAGAGCGAAATGGAAAAAGAGAGAGAGAGAGAGGTGGCGAGAGCTGAGGAGGTGGGAAAATATAATTGGTTTGCAGGATATGGTCTGTTCCTTTTCTGCGACTCTTGCTGCCTCATCTTTTCAATATTCTTCGGGGTCCTCACTTCTGTCTCTCTCAGATGGAGTGGGTTTGTGGAGTAACTGCTCTCCCAGTAGCGCCTTCACACAGCATAGAGTAGAATAAGGATCTTCCCTCTGCTGCAGAATGTGAACTTGTGTACCAGACAGTACAGGACCAGAGTGTGTGCGGAGCCTCCTCGGCCTACTGATGAGCAGCGTCTTCTTAGCCAGGGGCTGTCTGGACTCGAGATAATGTATGGTGGTTTAAGGTCGCTGGCCAAGCCCAGGGGTGTATACAAAAGCCAAAAAAGTATAAGCATAAGAAAAACTCTGTGAGCTGCTGTCTCTGGACTCGTTTAGTTGCATTCACAGATCCAGTATATGAAAACACATTTGATCAGTGAGACAGAAGAAGTTGAGAAATGTGGCCTCCAAAATGGCCACAGGGTCCAGCTGTGACCCCAGCTCCATTTTGCTTAGCATGAGATGGACGTTGTTATTCTGTTATTCTAATGAAGCAGATGCAGCTTTGACCTTAGTCTTTTCTTAAAGGCATTTCTAACTAACAAAAGTATTAATAAGTTGTGAATTTAGTCCTTGGTCCAACGTCATGCTGAAGTCCAACCAGTCGAGGCAGATGGCTGCCCATCACTGAGCCTGGTTTTGTCCGAGGTTTCTGCCTGTTAAAAGGGAGTTTTTCCTCGCCACTGTCACATCAAATGCTTGCTCATGATGGGAACTGTTGGGTCTCTATATGTTGTTGGGTCTCTTGACCTGCTCTGTATGTAAAGTGCCTTGAGATAACTTGTTGTGATTTGGCGCTATACAAATAAAATAGAATTGAATTGAATTAGTCAGGTGCTGATAGAGACAAACTTTTTGTCAAGTTTTGTTTGATCGTCTTCTTATCTTGAGCAAAACGGAGTTAAAAGGACATCACTAAAATCAAGCACCGTGAACCCAAGATAACTTTATATTATCGTAATCTGTAAAGCAATATAGCCCAGTTGCTATGAGACTAACATCATGTAACGTCTTCTATTCATTAGCCAATTTAGTTGAGAATCGCTTTTACACCAAACTCGAAAAAATACATATTCAGCCAGCTTTTTTTGGAGTTGGTCCCAACTTTAAACACTGATAAATTATCACTTTATAAAGTTGTTGTGGTGAATAAGTTGGCAAATAGCTGCCTCTTTACGTGCTCAGCTGCTACACTAACTCTCATTTGAGGTTATTTTTTGTGGCAAAATTGTGAATGTAAGTTTGTCATAAGTTCTAATCTAAACTGTTTGGTCCACAAGCTCCAGAAAAATCTGACTTTTTAGCAGCTAAATGATCCACTAACAAGTAGTTGCAAACACTCTTTTGCTTGTTTGAGCCAGAACAGTAAAGTTCGAGGCATCAAACCAAAGCGGTGTCTGATGAAGGAAGTAATGCTCGGAGTCCTCAGCCAGGTGTGCATTAAGGCTCATCTCAGCACGCAGCTTGAAAGCCTGTTATATACATCCTCACTCTGATGATCACTTTCAGAAGAAGCCATACCTCCGCCCTGTTTGTCCTCCTCTTCTCCACTCCTCCTCCTCTTCATCCCTCCATTTCTCCCCTTGTTGAATAATAGAAATGCCAAGTGATGAGACCTCGAACATCAAAAAGCCCATTTCCCAGCTTGACAGAGCAATTTACCTTTTCCCATATTCACTCACACACATAATTAAAAGCGGTGGATTGGGCTGCAGCGTATAGGCCGCCTATCTGTACAGCAGCCCTGACTCACGTATAAGCATGCACCCACACATAGTGCGAAAACATAAAACTGTCCGATTCGCCGCGAGAGGAGAGTTTTCGATTAGCGAGCGACGGATTTATACATGGCTCTCTTTGTGTCTCTTCTTCACACACACACTCACAGACTGTCTCTCAGTGTCCTCTCACTCTGTACGTACACTATCTCCACCCGCCTCTGGCTTCGGCTCCGTCTCTTTCTGTTCGGTCGTATCACATCATTTTTTGCGCTCATAAAAATGAACAATGGCACTAATTTGATCATTGCCGTTGTTTCCTCGTTACGCGGTCAAATTGTCCCGATCTAATAAAAACAGCGGAGGGGAGAGAGATTTTTCATCCTGTCATCAGCCTCTGTCGTGGACGTCGGCGAGACAGAAACATTTCTGGTGTCCTGCAGGTCCCTATGGATGACATCACCTAATTGCTTTAAAGTAAATGACTAAGTGGATTACAACTCGTCGTCTATTGATTTCTGCTGTACCTTTGTACCAAATTACTCACTTATCATATAATTACCCGTCTTGCTTCTACTATGCAACTATGAGCTGAAGCTTTCTATTCACCTATTTCCCATTAGAATAAGTTAGACTTCGACTGACTTGTGTTGGATGTTTGTAGCTCCCCTCCAGTTTAATCACAGATGACATGGTGTTCCTTTGCGTACAGACATTTATTCCCGACGTCATGCCGTCAATACGAATGCTGTAAAAACTGAATAAATTTCCAAAAATATAAGTATGAGCACAAATTCAGAAAATGACAATTAACACAAAAGTATAATAAACATAAACAACAGCATAATGAAAAAATGTGCACACGTTTCATTGGCCAGATAAACTTTGGCGGAGGAACTTCGTGCTAGCATTAGCATAGCTACTCCATGAGGCGATTTTTATAGTGCGTCTTAACAAATTACCTGACGCCAACAACGTAACATTGGTTCCGGCAGAAAGACACACACCATTGTGTCACTTTCAATCTTTTCAGCTTATTTATGAAACGACAACAATAAAAACAATTTCATGAACTAAATTATTCCTGTTTTTAATTCTTTTAATAAATGAATGAACTTAAATTAAGATAAGATAAGATAAGATAATTCTTTATTGATCCCCCATAGGAGAAATTCGGGTGTTGCAGCAACACAAGCATACAATCAGGTAGAAGTATAAAGTATAAAAAACTATATAAAAAAAAGGTACAAAATTGCACAGCTGACTTTAATGGCAGCTAAAATATTTTTGTTTCGATTTAATCTCTTGATGTACATTAGCCCAGTCTCTGATCTTTCCTCTGCCGTAACATCATCGCCAACTGAACTCGCAGGTGCAAGGTCGAGCCTCCCCGCCTGTAAAACAGCTTCCTGAGGTGACCTGTTGACAGCCGAAGCCTCGGGGCCCTGCCTCGGCGAGACCGCTCAGACGGTGGCATAATGGCCCGGTGATGTACCTCCGCGTATCGATTTAGCTACAGTACAGAAATGTACTTAGCCGTACTGTACTGCACAGTGGAGAAACCCTACCCCTGGCACCACATCAGAGAGGGTTCATATTCAATTCACTCAGCATTTACTGCTCTTGGAGGTCAGGGAGAAAAGACTGCCGTGCACTCCCTTTTTTTTTTAAGCAGTTTCTTTGGTGTTTGTCCAACTTTTTAAGTTGCTAAGAAAATGTTAGTGAAGGCAGGGACAGGGAGAATAATGAGGAGAGGATGGAGAAATCTAGTGGAAGTGCCCTTGGCCCTGTCAGCTTAATTGGTGAATTGAGTTTTGGAACATGTCTGAGCAGTTGTTTTTGCGTGGGCAAGTTGAAATTAGTGGCGGCCTGGTTAAGACTATTGCTTAAAGACACTGTCATTTCAAGCAGAAGACAACTATGAATATCATTTTGAGGAAGACGCCGAAGTCCTTCGGGGCTGCCGCTCGTCCAAAGCTCAAGTTTAATGCTTGACTTTCACTGACCACTGAAGCCCTTGTGGTTAAATCCACGAGCGGGACAAGTGGCGTTAATACACTGAGTTTACTTTAAAAAAAAATTCTTGCATAATCAAAAAATGAGTGGTGGCTCAAAGGACATGTAAACAGCCACTATGAGGGAGGAAAAAAGTGCAGCGTCTGGATTTTCCTGAGGCACAGAAAAGCTGTTTAAGTTGACAACAGCAGAGGAAGTGCTGCCAGAAGTGTTGATAGCAGTTGCTCCTGCGCTCAATAACAGTCTGTGTGGAGCCTATTGATGTGTTGTGAGGGTTCGAGAGCAAACCGCCTCAGTGCAAAGTGTATTTCAGGGCAATTAATGTGGAATTTCCAAACAATTTCACATGTATATTTTAACTGTATTATGATGTGTCCCAGCATGGCAAAGTCTCATAACTCATGAAGGCTTTTTAAATGTCATATTTCATTGTGTTGTGTTATTATATTAATCCCAAATTTGTGCTGCCAAATGACCTTTAACAATGCTGCGATACACTTTAATGAATTTAGCATCTCACTTTATTTCTGGATGGCGTGATATCTGTTAAAGCCTGGCCTTACTTACTTACACACAAACAAACACACACACACTTCAGCCTTCAGCGGCGTGTCAAGGCGGAGAGATGAGTGATCGGCTGATCAGAATGTGATTTGTGAGACGGCCCGAAGAGACAGACGGCGAGAGAGACGTCTTAATGTGGCTGAGAGGAACGGCGTGACTCGAGTCTGAACGAGGAAATTGGCCAAAGTTGATTTGCGAAGGAAGTAAACTGATTGACTGCGAGCGTGTGAGTGTGTGTGATGAAGAGTGTGAGAGAATGGAGGACTCATATTTAGAATTACATGTATATAGATTATATGTTTGAATTGAAGCTTTTTGAAGCCAACTATCTTGGACAAGGACATTTTTATAAGTCACTGTAAGGGAATAGTTTTAGGAGTGAATTAGAGGAATGGATCAAACTGTTTTCTTACCAAGATGTTTAGATTAATGCTCTAATATAATTAATAAATTCCACCTACCAGCATATGTAAAACTCACTAATCATCCCATTGTGTTTCTTTAATGTGTAAAAATATGACCTTGTTTTCCTCAAGACTTGAGGAAATCCCTACTCCTACCCAGGAAATAGTCTGGCCCATAATCCCCAGTAACATTACAATGCATTTGCAAGAAAGCAAAGAGGCATACTTTCCCAAAACTATTGCTTTAATGTCCCTTCAGTTGAGCTGAGAATAAAGATAATACTGTTTTGATAGTGTGACTCCAGACTCCTTTTCTGCTGTCACTAATATTAAAGATGTGTGTTTACATCAAGCCATGCCCAGAGCGGTTTTAAACTGTAGGTTGTCCACTGTTATCTCAGCCTGATCCAGACAATACAGGACAGTAATGAGTGACACAAGGAGGTTAAACTTTCCCGCTGCCGTCCGGGGAGCTCATGAAAACCAGACTGCACTTTTAAAGCATAATGATGGAGAGAGCGTCTCTTCACCGAGCTCTGTGTTTTTCTTTCTGTTTTCTCTTCTCTCCGTCTGTTTCCTCCGAGGTTCGTGTCTGTCGACGTCTGCTTGTGATCTATGGCCTCATTTGCTGTGTTTTTTCGGTGTGTCCAGCCAAATTCGTGACAGATGAGAGCGTAACAGAGAGACAAAGGGGCAGGGAGAGGAGGCGAAAGGAAGGAAATTGGACGGACAAATAGATAGAATAAAAAACGCCTGTGAGCGAAAATTAAGAGTTTATTTTCTGCTATTATTTATTATATGTGTGTACCTGCGTGAGTGCATGGCAACATGTTAGAGTCCATATTAACTCAGACCATCTCGATGTGTCGATACTTTATGTGCGCCACAAATTGCATATCAGCGTGCGCTTTGTTTGCTGGTTACACGCGTGTTGCTGTTGGTCCTAAAATCCGTCCAGACGAAACCATCCATCAGCCTATTGTGTGGTGATGGCGCCTTATATTGTCCCACATATTATACAGATGGGACAATTACAGCTGGGCCTATAGCTGCGGGTAGCTGGGGCCACATGGGCCCCCATATGTGGAATGAAACATCAGTCGCAATTACATTTGTGTGTCTTTCTCATCCATCCTTCCCCGCATCCCTCATCCCCGACTCCCTCCTTCCCTCCACCCCCCCTCCTCTCCTCTGCCACCAGGCAAATTAAGAGCCTCTCTATCATGACCCAAATGAGAGAGGCTCATTTGTAGCTGTTATTTATTTGTAATAACCCTCCCCTCCTCCCCCATTTCCTCCTCTCCTCTCCCTCTTTCCTTCCAGAAACACGACAAAAAAACAAAAAAATGCATCTGAATCCCACAGGACTTTTTCTTTTTCATCACAAACGCCGTCCATTATTGCTTTGAAAGCTATTACGACTGGTCAAAATGGACGTTTTTCCGTCGTGAGCTCATTCTCTCTATCTTCTTCTACCTCATTTCCTAATTCTCCTGTCCTTCCTCCTCCACCCCCCACGCCTCCCTCCACTGTCCACAGATGAATGTGTTTCCCTCTGCAGCAGCAAATAGGCCAGGAATGAAAATGCCATATTTAATATAAATAGGTGGTTCTCACTTACTTACTGTCACACACACACACGCTCCTTAGCCGCCTCAGTAAGACAAAGAGTCTTTGGCCGAGCATCTCCCGTTTCCCATCCCATTATCTGTTTTCTAAAACTCAATAATTGAACTGTTCCATTGGAATACATCATCCGCCCCACTACCACAAAGCCCCATTGAATAAACTTCTCTCCCCGGCTGTTGTGCTCGAGCGCGACATGTTTTTTTTTCTCTCTCCTCCCTCTATCAGATAGGCTGTATCAGTAGCGCGGTATTTGTTCAGGAGCAAGTAATGACTACAATTTGCTGCTATTTGGTGTCCTGTAAGAGGCTTGTGCCTGGTGAAATGGCGGCATTATAATAGTTATCAGACACAGGTTACTATTATCATGCTATGAATGCGCCATAAGCTATTGTGTCCAACTGTACATCAGAGTGACACCGAAGGAGGAGATGTACAGTCTGAGGATAATAGTAGCATCTAGTTCACTGATGTGTTGTGATGAAAGATGTCGAGGGAAGTGACTTTATAAATAATATCATATGAGGAGCATGCATATCCATCCTACAAAGGGCAAAAGAAACATGAAGGAGATTTCTTCACACTTTATTTGCAACGAGATGTTTGAGCAGCTAGAGGATAAGTCGAGGACCACCTCAGGGGACAATGAATGTTTGTACCAAGCATTTCAATAAAAAAAACCCAAATGTCGACCTCATGGTGCGGCTAGAAGGAAAGTCAGGGGATCAACAGTAGAGGTGGGCAGATCGATCCAAATATCTATAGTATCGATAACAAGTTGGTATCGCTATCGGATCGATACTGGCTTGGTGAGATCGATAATTTAGCGTCAGTTTTGCTCTTGTATGTGCTGATGTGGTTTCATTTTATTTTTGTATTGTAGTTTCTCAACACTCTACCTCAAAAAAGATTTTGTTTTAATTTGCTCTCATATGATAATTTTGTTTTTTGTGTTGCTTCGGTTTTTGATAATAAAGTATTTTGTAGTCGCCTTTAAACTTTGCCTAAATTCTGTCCCTGGTTTTAACAAAATAATCCCAAGGAAAAACCACAAAAACACCTAAGGGTCAGCAGTGTGATGGTACATCAACCTTAAATTTTAAAAGTATCGGTATCGGCGATACTGGCCCTGTATTTACTTGGTATCGTATCGATACCAAATCTTGCAGTATCGCACACCTCTAATCAACAGAGTCATTAAGATTCATCCTCTGGGGACCATGAATGTTTGTACCAAATATCATGGAAATGTATTCATCAGTTGTTGAGATATTTCGAGGTAGGAGAATAAAGTAAAAGCACATCCATTTGAGTTTTTAAATTCTTGCTTTAGACTTTAAAGACAACTACAACATGTGTACCGATACATCCACACCCCAATTAATAAGACGTCAATACAGTTTCTCGGCTTGCAAGTATTTTGTGCTGTCAGTGTTATTTATTCCTGAGATTTTGTGATTTGATGTTGGGCTTATCCCAAAGCTGCTAAATCTCACGTGTCAGAAGAGAAGCTTGACTGTGACCCTGAATGAAAAACCCCTACTCCAACCGTTTCATCACAAATTGAGTGCGAAACGCTGTCTTGAATGTTAAGTTTTCTTGCTGACTCGGAGACTCATTTGCTCACGCGAGTCACGAGCGGAGCGGGCCCTGGCGGGGCGAGCGACAGAGAGAACGAGGGCGATGAATTTTTTCAGAATTCAAAAAGGTGCTCAGTTTTGAAACTAACGCTCTGATTGGATGAGTGAAATAAAGGGCAGGATGGAGAATGCAATGAAAACCAACAAGTGCATTTGTGACTGATTAATCGTGCAGCAGTTGTTCAGGCAAAAGACATGAAAAGGGCCTGTTTGAAGGTAGAGAAAAAAAAAACTGGTGCATAAAGGTAGAGTTTCCTCTTTGAAGGTTCCTCCACTGCTGTGCCTGCAGCTGCCATTAGAATTCACCCTCAGCACCTTCCAGCTCACCTGATGAGCCCCCTGCCTTTGCAGTGTTATTGATGTCGTACTTCACCTGACTGAGGCAGCTGGAGGTGTGTGTGTGTGTGTGTGTGTGTGTGTGTGGGCTCGTGAACATGTCTTGGGTGGTCAGTGATGTATTTAAGTATTTAACAACTGCCCCAGAAAAAACTTGTCTCGAACTCTCAGTTTGGTCCAAATAACTAACTTTCTCACCGGCGTCTGAGTGTGTGTGTGTGTGTGTGTGTGTGTGTGTGTGTGAGTGTGAGTGTGAGTGTGTGTGAGTGTGTGTGTGTGTGTGTGTGTGTGTGTGTGTGTGTGTGTGTGTGTGTGAATAGGTGTGTGTGTGTGTGTGTGTGTGTGTGTGTGTGTGTGCCTGAGGCAGTTTCCTGTCTGCCAATCCGTCTGTCACCGGCACGCCGCATCCAGCAAGTCGAGATACAACACATGGATGCGGATGCCACTGGGTGATTTGGGAGATTTAAGAGAGAACAGAGTAGACCTGAGCGTGCACAGGTATGATTAAAGCCTTTCAAAATATCTCCTCAAAGGATCATTCCTCAACTTTATGTTATTCTCCAACCTGGGCGAGATTCAAGGTAACTCTCTCTGATAATCGCGCAGACAGATGGTGGATGGCGAAAATGCAGGCGGCAGCAGAAAAAAACTGCTCAAACGATAAGTGCAAAGACGACCATGTGTGGAAATGGACTTCTTCAATGGTAATTCCTCTCTGTATCGCTCTCTCCCCTGATGTTCGGCTACTTCTTCGTTGGCACTTTGAGAGGCAGGTATATTTGGACAGCATTGTTTGATGTCCTTGTTAATGCCCAAGTTCTCCCATTTCCCCAAAGAGATCATTAAACTCTCATCTTATCTTCGTCATGCAGACACACAGATGGCAGCCGCTAGAGATTTAGCGGACAAAGGGAGTAATCCTTGATGTTTATCTGGGTGGTGTTAAGTACAACAGCATATTCTTTGCGAGGAACTTGCTCCTCTTATGTTCTGATGAGGGCTCGTGCACGAATCTGTCTGGCAAGTGTAAAATTCAGTGTTAATAAAACATAAGAAAAGCAACAGTAAATGAAGGTCAGGTGTTTCTATTTGAGTGCAGCAGCTCCCATTTTAAAGCTGTTTTGAAACGTTGTTATATAGAGGTTATATAGAGAACACATGTTCTTATTTATTTGCAATTAAAAGTCGGATGGCATATGTTTTGGAGCTTGTGGTCGTGAAGTCAAGGCCAAAGCCAAATGTGAGAAGTTAAATAAAAATTTTAGGTGGGCATTGATAAATTTAGGGGGAGTTGAAGTGACATGTTAAGAAAAGAATAGTCCAAATTGATGCAGCAGATTCCAAGATAGCCTGACTTTTAGTCCTGAGTATGGCTCCGGAACTGTTAGATCCTACACCTCCCATGATGCAACTTGATCCTCTCTTGCCTTTTAAATTCTTTATTTATCAGTTTTAACAGTTTTCAGTGATGGGTACATAGACTGTATAAAATATGGACGTAGTGTCCGTGACGTCACCCATAGGTTTCTGAAGAGCAAAAATGAAGCAAATCGTAGTGCGTAGCCATCTTGGTAGCCTACCTCCGGTTACTCCAAATATGGACAAAGAGGTGGAGCGAGGGCGGAGCTGAGGCGGGTCGAATGAACGCTATTGGCTGAAAAAAGCCGCTTTATTCGAAATAATCAAACTAGCTACGGCTAACCAGCTAGGTTAAATGCTAAATATTGTTGCTAGCCGGCTAACCCCACGACGATCTCTTTCCCAAACTCAGTGACTAGAATTAGCCGGGCTGACGCCCTTTAGATCGTCAGTGGCTAGTTGTCAATCAAAGTGGCGCCACATAGATTGACAGCTATGAATTGTGTATAATGATGTATGCTGTATATTTTAAACGAACGCCTTATAAAAAAATTCGCCCCCCCCCAGAGTTGTCATGGAGTAGAAAAACAGCTTATGAGACTAGAGCCATGTTTTGAACCAGGCTGTAAATATGCGTTTTTTCTGTCGTAAAATCGGACATTTTAACATGGGGCTCAGATGTAATTGACTCCCTTCTGCGGCCTGCTCTAGTGGTTATTCGAGGAACTGCAGCTTTTTTGCACTTTTTGCCGCTTGATTTAAACCTATGTCTCCCTTTGTCTTGTGCCAGATTGTCTTGTCTCGTCCCTGAGTAAGTCATTCAAGCCTTTTTTCATGTCATGTCTCGTTCTCGTTAATGTTAAGTTTTCAGTTGTTACTTTGCCTTTTTGCTGTTTGTTACCTCTTCGGAGTGATTTTGAGTTCTTGCATTTTTTTCGCTTTTTGACTCTTTGTGTTTCCTCGTTGTGAGCGACTTTGATTTGATACTTTTAATAAAAAATCTTATTTTGAAGAAGCCCCTCTCTGTGTCAATCATTTGGGTTCAGTGTTTGCTCCAGACTTGTCAGTGAATCAGGAAGCAACATGATGGTTCTGATTAAAACCTCTGATTGGTTTGATATCCTCCACATCATCTTTCACGTGGATGGCGTTTAGAGGCGAGATAAGACTGCCCGCATGATGTGATCTATAAATAGGCCTCTTTGTGTTTTATCCAATAAAGCTCCAAAGTGAGCGGCAATAAAAAAACGACGCATACATCATTAAGTTACAAAGCACAGGAACCAAATGAGAAGTTTAGACTCTCAACAGGGGACTCGGGCTCATTATAAGATATTATTGCATCTCGTCACGACGATGTCCAAAAGCAGCTCAACCCTCAGTTTAATTAAAACAGGTCACAGCAAAAGACACAAAAATCAACATCTACTAACGACGATGTAATTACATTCAGTTTAACTCTGAACCCATTCCAACAGGACGGAGCTGAAAGGCGACCGGTCGGGCTGCGTGTGAGCCCCCTCCTCGGGGCCGGAGCGTGGGCCGGTCCCCTCCCTCGAGTGCTTCTTTTCACTGCATACATTTTCAGCCCTTTCATATTGTAATGGTCACGGTGGCCCGAGGCTGCGGCGCTAACCTTTTCGCTGTGTGGGAAGCATTATTCCTGACACAATGGGCACAATCTCCGTCTCGTTGGCTAACGCTCTGCTTTACATCTCTCTTCCCCTCTTCATGCCTCCTTCTCGCTCGTCCTCTCCCTCACCAGCTCTCAGTGAGTGTGAGCGCTCTTCCCTGTCCCGCTCTTCCCTCCAGCGCTCTCCCTCCCATTTGTTTCCCTTCCTCTCTTTAAAGATGCATTATTCCTCCTCCCTCAATTAAACTATTCCAAACCTCTTTTTTAATGCAAATTTCTAATATTGTAACAGCGTATGTAAATAGCTTGAAGCGTAATTTGCTCTTCCAAGTCTGAGCCTTCTGTCTCTGCCTGCTCCTCCTGACTGTGCCTGCACCTGTTTGTGTGTGTTTGTATGAGAATGTGAGAGGCTGGCGCGTCAACCTTTGAGCGTGTTGGAGCGAGGCTGCGTGAAGTAGCGCACGAGCCCGTCTGGGCGCTCGCCTGCAGGCCGCTCTGCTCGTGCATCTGTGCTGATACTGCACGTCTGTGAGTCTGAACAGGAACTCCATTATGTGCTGCCGAACAGCACGGCTCCGGCACCTTCCGACAGGCGGGGTCAAAGGGTCGGAGGTGAGAGGTGGCGGCGGAGGGCGGGTGGTGTATAATATGTGGGTTTATGTTACAGCTGCAGCGGTAATAACTGCACTGTAGTTTTACAGTCCTGCAGAGTCCTGAGGGGGGGGCAGCCAAGCCGACATCAAAGGCTTAAACAGCAGCACGCCTGTTTATGCAGCAAAAAGAGAAGGGCTAGGTGGGCTGGTTAGTCATGAGCACGACACACACACACACACACACACACACGAGAAACACTTTCAATATGCATGAATAAACAGTACAGTGACACATCCTATACACTGTTTCACTCAAAAGGCATAAACAGGAAACTACACACACACACACACACACTTGTTCAAACGCATTCACAAAATGAATCAAAGCCATTGAACCAGGCCTGCAGGCCCTGAGAAGTGGCCCAGGTGAGCTGTCTCTCTCCAAGCCCACTCCATTATGACGATCTCCACACAGGCACCCCGGCTCCAGCTAATTAACGTCCTATTACTATGCAGATATATGCGGGGGCCAAGAGCAGAGCACAGGCAATAAATGGGCTTGATGAACGAGAGAGGGGCAAGAAAAAAAAGGGAGGGGGGTTAGTTGGAGAGGGCTAAGAGGGGTCGGGAGAGAGTGGGATGGGGATGGTTGGACTAGAGGAAGGTGGGAAGGCGGGAAAGGAAAGGAGGGCCGGGGGGGCTGCAGAGACGGTGGAGTGAGAGAGAAGGAAAGCAAGACAAGTGCACTTTACACACCTCATTACGAGTTGCTTGTAAGGTCTGATTCAGGAATTAGAGGTCATTGTTATAATTCATACTTTTGACTTTTTAACTCTTCAGTGTTTTAGCATGGGAATGAACCAAAGTCTGAAACAAGTCTAAATTTAGAGTTTCTGAATCCTTAGTTTCTGTTGCTATTTGGCTTAAAAGAGGCTTTTCTCCTCCTCCCTCTGACTCACTTTTCCCTTTTGCTGTTCTTTTCTTTCACAGGAAAAAAAAGCAGAAAGGCGAAAAGCGGATCGAGCAAGAGGATATTTTAAATGATGTAAACATTAGGGGAGGAAGTAATGCTGTCATCAATCTCCGCTTGGCAAGAGAAAGAGAAATCCACTTTGAGTATGCCACAGATGCATTTTCATTTCAGGTGTATTGACACAAAGAGCAGATACCTAAATGTGAGATGTGAGTCTGTGCCAGACGGAGGGCGAGCGAGAGCAAGAGAGAGAGAGCGACTGTGAGCAGCGGATTCCACTCAGCGACTTCACAGGAGCAGCCAGGAGTCATTTAGAGAATGACATTTTATTTATTTTCATTTAACCTTTATTTAACAAGGCAGGTCAATTAAGAACACATTCTTCATTCATTATCAGGCCGATCTCGCTCTCCGCTCGCCTCCTCTCTCTCTCCTCTCCCCCTCCTCTCTTTGAGGAAGCTCAGCTGAAAAATCTGGCATTAAAGAGACTAAACCACAATTAAAGCTGAACGATTTTGAACGAAATTATTTTTTAAAACAATTTTTTTTCTGATTAGTGTAATTAAGATTTAAACTTCAGTCCTGCATTTTGTGGCCTTAAACAAGATAAGTTTGAATCAAAGTAAATCACAAGTGTGTTAAATCTACATGACAAGAATAAGATAAAATGATGGTGCTGCTTTGGTTGAGATCCTGCCAGAGTTCTCTATTTCAAACCAGTCAGTCAGAGGAGAGGATGGAAAATGTAACAAACAACTATATAGCTATTCACTTGTGATTTTGGATAATGTACCTACCTTTACAAGTTTTCATATCTGACTGATACTGCTGGCAGCTCTGCCCATTAGTGGCTTGAGCTAATGTGAGTTTTGTTATCAACTTATTTTCTTGCTAGATTTGACTTTTAGAATGAGAAGGATTTGTTGGTTTGTAGACACAACATTCAAAGCTGGCTCCTCCTCCCTGGCTCATAGCTTCCTATTGGATGTGTGATGCTTAGGTCACCAAGTTTCTACATTGATTTTTAGGAAAATCCTTGCCATTCTGTCTTTAACATCCCTTTTTTAAAAAGGGTCCAGAAGCAAATTAGTGACTTTTTGGGTGAATATTAGTTGTCTGTCTCAAAGAGTCACCAATATTTCAAAATTTCTGTGGCTTCAAAGAGCAGATTGCTTCATAGTCCTGACTCCCAGATGCCCCATTTCAAGGTCTTAAGATGATAAACTAACACAATGACATGATGTTCTTCATAAACTGTAGGATTCTGACTAATGTTTGCAACCCACTAGCTGACTAATTATATTAATGTTTCCCACCACAGCTCACTCTCCAACTTTTCAGACATCGCAGACAAAGTAAAACTACAACAAAAACTACAACAAAAAACTAAATTAAAAAAAAAAAAAACATCTTTGGCACAGCACCAGCGTGCAGCGAGCAGATAAGAGCAGTCTGACTTTATAGTCTGCCCACCTCAGGTAATTAAGGTTAATGAGCTACAGCCGAGATTTGTCTTTGCAGCCAACAACACTGACAGTCAACAATTAAAGCGACTTACATCTCGGCAACCTCTTTAAGATATCATATTGTGAGTTTTATTAAAGGCAGGGCTCGTGCAATTAGAAAATTGTAGCCTTACAAACTGCAAATTTAATATGCATTGTATCAGCTTTAACTGTAACACAAACAATATTTCATCAGCTGAGGTTAACAAAGACTATAGACTATGATTAAGTATCGTTCATTACAATTTAAATTAATTTCTTGCTTCGCCAGATTAGTGTATATAAAGACTGTGTGTGTAGTCTCTCCATACCTGTTCCTCTGTCTTCAATAACAGACTCAGTCATGTATATAAAAACAAAGCCTGCTCACACACCAGCGCTGAAAAGCCAGTCAGTATTCCTATACTTAAATTAGGGATAATTCATTTCCAAGAAACACGACTGACGCGTTTCACCCCCCCGCAAGCTTGGCTGCCCTTCCAGGTCTTGCATGGTTAGGAATCGATTTATTATTTCACTCACCAGTAGTCCCTTCATTGCTCCAGATTTAATTAACTAATTGATTTGTTAAAAAAAAAAAATCTTGAATACATTGAATAATGAATTAGCAAAGGTTGCACACTGTTCTCTCCAGTCTCCATTATAGGAGCTATTTGCAGGCCAATATTTTAGCATTATTGCTTTTGGTAAAGAACCGCGATCACCTTTTTATTGATCCACCAGTCTGCATCTTGCCATTAGAAACAACATTCAGACTTTTTAACCTGGAAAATATGGCTTATGGACACTTCTAATTCCTATTCACATTGAGTGAGAAACTCTTTATTTTCACACTGTTTGAAACTCACGATTGGTGGACGCTGCAGTTGTAGAAGACCAAGTCCACGCTGGCGAACTTCTTCCCCGTCTCCTTCGACTTCAAATACAACTTTATGACACGTTGGTCACCTACAAAGAGACACAAACACCTTATTATCACTGCTTATTTTTTTCTTTCTGTCTCTAGAGTACAACTGATATTCTCATATACACTGAGCGTATAGGGAATATTTCATGAACTCTGGATCACGCCGGAGCCCGAGCAATGTATTCTGAAATGTTAACAGCCTCATTTTAGGTGTTACTTGTCAATTCCTGTGTAGCTGACATTTGGGAGCCACAGTCTGGAGCCCGGAGCCGAATCAATAGAAGCGGTGGAGAAGTTACTCGTTGGAGGAAACATTCAACTGTCCATATGCATTTATGGGCTTTGTGCAGGAAGTCGGTGAATCAGCACTTTCTTATTTTGATAATCACAAAGAAATGGGGTGCAGTTAAAGAGCAGAGTGACTCGTGTTTCACACAGTTGAATGAACAGGCTGATTGAAGCAAAAAAAAATAAAAAATAAAAAAGGAAGTTTGTGCAGCATCAAACAAAACCGCTCAACCGGAAAAAAGGCCCAGAACGAAGTGGAGTCATCTCTTCTGCAAAACAAAAGTTTGCTAAGTGTCCAAAATGTCAGCAAACTTTGTGAATTATTTTTCAGAGAGCGAAACTTGCCGACACCGTGTGAATCTAACAGAGGACGTCCAGGTTGACAAATAGTGGCAATAGTTACAGCAACAAATACATGAACCACAGAAGTCTTCAGAATTCAATATATAAACATATTAAGAGATTAAATAGACACATAAGTCAGAAAACAGTTATATGAACAAACTGTGATGTCACGTGTAATGACAGTGGCGCCCTCTCACATTTCAGCCAATCACAAGCCACAAATTTATCCAGCTTAACAAGTTTGAATATGCTTCCTACAGAGCAGAATAGTTAATTAATTAGCTGGCTAGTTTTAGGTGATGTGTTTAATTACAGCAGCAGCTTTAATTGGTTCATTCAGAATAACATTAGTATTGTATGTTGTGGTATTGCTCCAGCTATAACTGGCTCAATTTACAGGTGTTGAGTTTGTCATTTTTGATCCAGAAAGCAAAACTGATAGAACTCATTTTTGGCAGGAGATTAATTTTTTTTTTTACCCTGGTTTCGTGTAATGGGGGCCACCTCCTTCGTAGAGGGGGACAGGCAGAAGATCCGTCCACCGTAGATGCGTCCTTCTGTCTCCACGTAGTCCTCGAAGGAGCAGTTGACTCCTGCGGACAGACTGGGGACATTCTGAGTCTGAAGCACCAGCTGAAAGGAGAAAGGTGAGGGACAACGTCAATTTAAAATCAATGTACTTCAGTGATACATCAGAACTCTCTTTTCAGCTCACACTCAAAATGGCCGACACATGACGACACAGGAACAAGCTTCCTTCCTTCCACTTCTTCCCATCACATAAACAACACACACACACACACCAGCACAGCCTACCTGCACTTCAGACATGGTGACGGAGACGGTGTCGGGCTGGACGGACAGTCGGACGCACTGCTCCAGCCGGGTGGTGAAACGCTGAGGCTCCTCCGCTCGCTCGCACCGATCCTTCCTCGAACATCTGGAGCAGGAGGATGAACTTCAGTCACAGCTCAGCTCAGAAACTTTGATTTCATTCTGATTCATTGAGTACATTGAATCCACACTAATGCTGTTTACTGTTGTCCTGATCAGCTGAGGTACATTTAGTTAGTAGATTAAGGAGGTGCATATGAACAGTTAAAGGGCTTAACACAATGGGAACTGACAACTATACATATAAGTGGGGTTGTGCATTCAGAATTAATCTATTATTCATCAAGGTTTAAGAGCACTTTTTGGAGGCTGTCAATCATTATGAGAAAAAAAAAAAACACTGTATAGCATAACTGTCAAACAGAGCCCAACACACCAGCAGAGTGAAAAACCAATGGGACGTAGCGCTCGCTCAGGCAGAGCTCCGAAGTCGCCCTTGCATTAGCTGATTGGCACCAGCTGCTCATTCATGCTTTACCATCAGCGGCTCATTCATTAGTATCAGCACAGGTGGAACACGGCGGCCTTTCAAGGCTGCTCACTATTACTCCAACGACATGATTCCTCCAGAGCTGCCTCGCAGAGCAGAGCCTTTTTCCACCAAATCCGACTCTGTCATTTGCTGCAAACGGTCAATTCTTGGACACAAGTGTCTCTGACTGAATTAGCAGAACGGGCTTATGGAAGTGAAGAGAAGGAAAACTATCAATAGGAAACTTGAATTGGCCAACTTCTTGCAGAATTTTAACAAGGTTGGCATGAGTAAAATGAGGTGCTGAAGCCCACTCCCCCAACGTTATCGATGAAGGTGTGTCTAGCTAATTTTGCAATGTTGCAAAACTGGCAACCCTCCAAAAAAAAGTTTGAAATTCTCACTCCAATTCTAATTTTAGTTTTTATATTTTATGCACCTCGCTATTATTCTCATTTCAGCAATTACTTTGTCAAGCCCCTCTCTGACTGTTCACCCCACTCTGAACAGCTATAAATACATCGGCCTTCAGATATGACCTCACAAACTCCTTAATGTTGAGTGAACATGGGTCTTAAGATCAAGCAACAAGTGACAGACTGCAGCCAATCAGATAAGTGGACAATCAAAGTGACATATCTCCCATAGAGTTATGATGAAAAGTCACATATTAATGACCATATTTGGAAAGCTATGATCTCATCGGAGCTTTTATACAAATGTGAATAAATACACTGTAACAGGTCTACATAATACAGGTTACCATGAAAGTAAATATATCTAATAAAATGGAATTTCCACAAATCTGTTCACATTATAATGAACTGCAGGGGCTCCCTGTTTATGTAAGCTCTGAAATTACTGCTCAGATAAGACATAGTGGGCTGTACTTACACATTATGCAGCACACACCAGCCGCAGTGAGGGTCTCCTGATCCCAGGCAGGCTCCACAGGACGTGTACTGCTCACAGCTCTCCACGGGCACCCGGGTCACCTGCACAGAAAACACACACAGGAACACACACACACACCTGGTTAATGTTGTACACAAAACCTTCAAACAGCTTATAGCATACAGGCCGGATGTACACAGGATCTAGCGGAGGTGTCCTGGGCCTGGAACAGGAGATTAAAGGAACAAGCCCACTGTGACTATCAGAGATAAACAGCTCTGGAGGTGCTGCTTACAACTCCACTCGGCTGAACACAAGGCTCGCTGGAGGGGAAGGAGCAGAGGTTTAAACACATGTAAACACACAGATGGGTTAAGATTACACCGTCTGACAAACATCTCTCTGTAATATACTGTGTACCGCCCACAGTTCTCCAGTGCATCAGAAAACACTGATGCAAGCACGCAGTTTACTTCAAGAGATGCTAAACACAACCTGGGAGAGGAAAATCGCTCATAACTGTCCCCTGGAGCAAGAAGAGGGGGGCCCAAACTTTTATCCTTGGAGGGCCGAAGCTGAAACTTCATGTTTGGCTACAGGCTAAAAGCAAACAGCTCTTGTGTTGTTAAGATGCAAAATGGTACAAGGATCCCAAGTTTGCTTCACTGACTGAGTTTCTGTGCAAGGTATCACACTCAGATTGTAAAAAAAAAAATTGTAGATTAAGGATCTGACATATTAAAAAGTATTTTGACCTCACAAAAGATAAAATAGCATAAACTGTGATTTATATTATAACAAAAATTGAAAACAATCTAAAGCTTGGACAGTATTATATCAAAACATACTCGGTATGGCCACTGATTTACTTTGCATTATCTCTAAATTGACATATGGCACAATTCCTATTTTCTCAACTTATTGTTCTCCTGGGATGCTTATTAAAAATTTCCCTTTGCATCTTGTTCCTCAAAGAATGAAGTGTACAAACTTTGGTGATTAATTAACTTTACGTTTAGCTCAAAGTCCAGTCTCACAAAGCCACTAACACAACTATAGAGTCTTATTAATTAAAAGCCTGTGTCACAAATGGGCATTTGACAGCATTTACCAAGCAAGGACAGTGTAACACAGAGAGGGTTGCAAGTAAAAAAATACCCACCCTATCAGAGTGATGGAATATAATTTTTGACAATCATAAAATGGAACAGATGACAGCATTGGTAAATCAAAAACAAGATCAGTTTCTGGCATGTTGGGAAAAATGGGTTGTGTTTATAAAAAATAAGAAGCCCAATTTAATTTCGAGTTAAAACATTTATAATTAACGCTCTGGTAACTCCCTAAGGTTCTTTAATGTTCATTTATTCCCTTTTTTGTTGTTGGTGTTTTTGTTTATTTGTTTTCTTTTTTCCTGATGGGAAAATGTTTCTCAAAGAAGAGAACAATGATATTATTGTGCACATGTTGACACAAGTGAATTGTACCCATCCAA
>JBBMOC010000032.1:5106133-5116802 GCA_037975185.1 Centropyge bicolor | reverse complement strand
TATCGCTGTTTGCAACAGCGCAAAGAAGGAAAGACGTACAGAAAAAAATACTTTATTCCTCACGTGAATGTAATGTGATGTTTTGTTGGGAGCAGTGATGGTTGTACAGCGCGAATAATCCGTTTATCTCTGTTACATCCGCGCAAAGAAGGAAAGACGTACAGGAAAAAATACGTTATTCCTGACGTGAATGTAATGTAATGTTCTGTTGGGAGCAGTGTTGTTTGAACACCGCGAATAATCCGTATATCGCTGTTTGCAACAGCGCAAAGAAGGAAAGACGTACAGAAAAAATAAGTTATTCCTTTATTGGAGACGTGAATGTTTGTGGTCTGTTGGGAGCAGTGATGGTTGAACAGCGCGAATAACCCGTCTATCAGCGCAAGGGCGGAAAGATGTAAATAAGATATTAAAATGAGATATTCCTTTATACAAGACGTGAATGTAATGTAATGTTTTGTTGGGAACAGTACTGTTGTACAGCCAGACATCAGCAGGAAGAAATGACCCGTGATATCGCTCCTTCACACACACACACACACACACACACACACACACACACACACACACACACACACACACACACAGTCTTTACTTGCTTGTGTGACTTTTAGGGAATTTACACTTACATTCATTACTACATCTACTGAACGCGCTCTCCAGAGATGTTCTAAAGGGCGCCCCGCAGGGGGTGGGGGTCATTCTCTAACACTGGCGACAGTTTGACCATCAGACTCCTTCTCTCCCACCACCTTCACCCATTCAACAATTGTGTTTCAGATCTAAGCGGGCGGAACGGTAGCTGCTCAGACCATAAGTGCCAATTTAACATGCGGGCTCTACAGTCCTGCAGGGATGGGTGTCATTCTCTAACACGGGTGACAGTTTGGCCGTCATACTCCTCTCTCCCAGCACCCCCATTCAACAAATGTGTTATTTCTTCAGATCTAAGCGGTGGGAAAGCTAGCTGCTCAGATGATAGGTGTTATATTAACACGTGCGCTACCCCGGTCCATTAGGGCTCAATGGGGACAGCGTCAGGATGTCCGAAATCGGAGGAATTAAAAATGCACAGGTGTTTTGTTACGACGCCCCCCTGCTGTGCATCAGCTGTCTGGAGTAATAAATGTTTAGACATGTCCGGGACAAGCGCGTGAAAAAGTACAGTAGCCAATCATACGGCTAGGTAAGGCCAACAGCTGTGCGGGCAGATACAGATGGTGTATAAATTCAGGCGATTTTCTCAGCAACACATCCTCAACTTCTCCGACGGCGAAGCTAGGACAGGACGAGCTCTGATTTTTCTTCGACGATCGTCTGTATTTTCTTTTGACGCTACACCAAACCATGGCCTCCTACTGCCGATCAAGCTCAGGTATGTCCAGATCCTATTTCTAGCGCGTTACCGCGGACGCCGGCTTCCATTAACTGTAAGCGTGCCTAAACTATAATGGCTATCAGTTGCTCTCTAGATCAGGGGTATTTAACTGAAGTTTAAAGAGGTCCAGTGGGAGAAAGGTTCTTGGCACAAAGGTCCGGAAGATCATAATGTCTCACTATTTAATGTGATGTATATTTAAGTAGCCCAATAGTTGTATCAGCATCTGCATGTATTCAATACCTGACTGTCAAATCAAACAAATTCGGGACAATTCGAAAACTTTTTGACAATATTTATGGTAAAGTAACATAGAACTGAACTTATATGTATGACTGCCGATATGTATAATGTTCTCTCATTTACTAAATAAAAAAGGGCTGCATTTCAAAATAAGAGAAAATAAATAGAATGTGAAAATTGTGCATGCTCAAACAACGTGCTTAACTTCAGAAAAATAAAATAAAATAAAGGGAGGAAAGGCTTGAATTTCCCCTTTTCTGAAATGAGTCTGTCCATTCTGGATTAAAATGCTTTATTTTCGCTGTCCACTTTTCTTTATTTGAAGGGCGCCATTTGTTTCTTATTATTCTCAACTTTCTCCGTCACACTCGTCTTTTTTCTCAACTTTCTCCGGCTCAGTCGTCTCTATCTCTTGCTTTGTTTTCTACAGATATGCTAGCTTTCTTTTTCTTTCTACCATCTTTTCATGCCTAACTTGCCTCTGTCTGCACTGTAGAGTCACAATATTTATTAATATTATTAGTAGGTCCGGGTCCGTATGGGACAGCTTCTGGGTCCGGACCCGGACCGCGGTCCGCCTGTTGGTGACCTCTGCTCTAGATAGTTAATTTTTCTCAGAAAAACCATTCTAAAAACAACAACAAAAATGTGTTTCTTTTTTAGGCTCAACTGCCAACGAACGCAGTGTTGAAAACCGCGACCCTACAGTAGGATACGACAGCAGACGTAAGTTAAAATCACATTTTGTAGTGTGTGTGTGTGTTTACTTGCTGTTATTAAATTCTAAACCTAACGAATGTATTTTCGTTTAAATCTTGACCAAAAGAATGTGTTTTTGTTTTGTTTTTTCATTATTACTATTAATAAATTCTAAAACTAACGAAAGTATTTTCGATTTAAAATCTTGACCTAACGAATGTATTTTGTTTTTCATTATTACCATTATTAAATTCTAAACCTAACGAATGTATTTTCGATTTAATCTTGACCTGATGAATGTATTTTATTATTATTTAAAAGCTGTGTTACTAAATAATGCTATTATCTCCAGCTGCAGCAAATAGACTCTCGCGCTCGTGGAAAAAGCGCAGAACAGTCTCTCCAGCCTCTGCATCTAGAGATTTCACACCGTAAGACTTTTAAAAAATATATTTATTTATCATTAATGGTGGGGGAATGCTTGCTACATCACCGCACACATCTGTTTTTACCTCCTCTTTCTCCACAGTGCACAGCGCAGGCCGCTGAGACCGCTCCAGCCGATTTCTAGCGGGTTTAACACGTAAGACAAGATGTTTTAACACTGCTTTATATGAACATTAGTCTAATGTGTGTGTCGGATAAAGAATACCGCTAACATTCATTCGTTTTTTCTTTTTCTATAACAGTGCCGGGGCGATTCAGCAGGAATATCCGGTTGAAGATTTCCAGAGTGTTACGCCGTCAGGACAAGGGTTTCTCACGTAAGACACGTCGTTATACAATAATAATAATAAAAATATTGGGGCTAATAATATTAACAGACTAATAACGTTAATGTTATTTTTTATTTTTAATAATCAGTGCCCAACCGTCTGAGCCGTCATCAACCTGTGAAACACGCGCAGCGTTAGCAGCGTTACTGGAAGCCCAGGGAATATCTGTGGCTGTAGAACCGGCTCCAGCAGCTGTTGAGGACTGCTTCTTCGACACATTCGAGGAAGTCGTTGGAACAGCGGCCGCCCGGCAGCGTGAGAGGACTTCCACCAGTGAGGAACGCGTGCCATCTCCGCCTCCTCCTCCTCCACCTCAGGAGGGAATATCTACAGAGGCATTGAGGAGTCTGCAGGAGGAGGATCTCTATCCATCGCTGGGGAGCAGTCTACACCATCATCAGCATTACAAAGTAAGCAGTGAGCTATTTTCCACAAGTACGCCTGTGAAGGCCGGCATCGCTGATACTTGTGCTGGTTCTGCTCCCGCGGCTGGGGGAGGTGTGTGTGTGACCGATCTCCCCGCAATCCCCACTATATTAAGAGGTGATGACTATGTTCCGGATTTTGGTGATCTGTTAGATAGTACGGGTGATTACGAATGCAGTAACTTGCACAATTTACTGACATTATCATCTATAGGGCTACGTGCTTCATCTCCTCCTCCTCCTCTCCCTCCTACTGATATTGTTGAAGGTGTTGTCGTTGGTGATACTGCTGATGAGAGCGTGATTTTTGTGGATGAATATATAGATCAACCCTCCACCCCGCCTCCACCTTCCCCCCCTCAGCCTCCTCCTATCCCTCTTCCCCCATCTCCTCCAGTAGGTGTAGTTGGTGATGAGAGTGTGGTGAATCTCCTGACCCAGCCCTCCACCCCGCCTCCACCTTCCCCTCCTCCACAGCCTATTACCGAACCTGTCTCCCCCTCTGGTTCTCCCCCCTTGGTGGCAGCTCTAGCAAAAGAGAACATTTTGCTAAAAATCAGGTGTAGCCAGCAGGCAGACAGTATACAGTATCTGATTAGACAGGTTCAAGCTAACGCCAATCAAATACGGCTACTGAAAGCGGGAATCGGCGAATTATATGATTCACAACAAACAACCGCATCTTCATTAAATAAGCTAGTAGAAGAATTGTGTGGAAAAAGGAGCACATTGTAAGTAATGGCACCACCTAGGAAGCTGTTAAAAACAAATGAGCACCCTGGTCGGGATGGTCGTTATGACACCGATGACAGCGATGATGATAATGTTGACCCTTCCCCGTACAATACAGAGGGGCGGCGTGCTTTGACTAGTTAGGGAACGTTTTAACATACCTTCTGGAGCAGCTGTGTTGGATAGCTACATTAATATTATGCGGTGGTCCAGACACAATAAAAAAATATCGAGAGGGACAGAGAAAATGTTAACAAGGTTTTTAAGAGACAGACATTTATCCGCATCATCATCATCATCTTCATCACCATCGCGTGCTTGTGGTTCAGGTTCTGGTGTTGCTGCTGCAGCTGCTGCTGCTGCTGCTGCTGCTGGTGCTGCTGCTGCTACTCCCGCTGTTGTTACTCATACTACATCCAATGCTGCAGTCGTTGTTGTTGTAGAAAACAGTGTTGATAGTATAGCATCACAGCGTCCTCCTATCACCACCAACGCCTGTAATGCCTCATTAGTTACACCTGCTGATGCGGCAGTTGCTGCAGATGATGCTATTGGCGATGGAGTGGTCATGTGTGATAGGGGGGCCTCTGCTGAACAAGCTGCTGTCACTTCTGTGAGTAACTCTATGGTGTGTCAACACGGCGCAGGAAATCCTGTAGAAGGAACACCTGCTGTTCCATCTACCAGCACAGGCGGTGCACGGTTGCGTGTCCGTGACATAACCAGATTCAACGCTGCCGAATATCGCCAGAGGGTCGATTTCAGAGACGTTAGTCTTGATAATATCACTCAGGCAATTGACAGTGTTAGAGAGAGGTTGTCATGCGTGATTGGTGCAGCCGATGACTCTCCTGCAGGTAGCGTGTTAAATGTGGTTTTGAGAGGACCATCTCTAGCCAGCGATGTGCAAGCTGTTTTAAGTTCTGACACCGCATATAACGCTGACGAGTTTTTGGAGGCGGTCTCTCAAGTTGTGCAGAGTAATGACACGTCATTGACAGATGATGCTTTGGAGCTGGATGTGACCGTGGCACGTGATAGTAGTGGTGGTGGTTCTAGACTGAGGCTAGGAAGCGTCCCTTATGATTTTTTATTAATTTTATTTTTATTTAATTTTATCTAAGAAGGGAAGGCACCTGTATAACCCAGAAAATGATGCGTCTCAGAACAGTCTTTGTTTCTCTCTTTGTCTTGCCCATTTTGTTAACGAAAGCTCATCAGCCGCTGATAAAATGCAGTATGCTAAACAACTGCATAGCGCTGTAGGATTTGATGAAACCCACAAGGTGTCGCTCTCCAATATCACAAAATTTGAAAATTACCTAAACCTGAAAATTGTAGTATTCCACCATGGTTCCTCACGTAAACACCTTCAGTGTTACAAAACACATGACGCTGTACACGCCACCACTGTGTGGATGTACCTGCAAAATGATGATTATTACCTGATTGTAAACAAAACAGGTTTCTTTGGCGGTATCTATGTGTGTGACTACTGTTACGGTTCATACACAGAACCGTTTAAGCACGTTTGTAAATACCTCTGCAATGTTTGTTATACACAGTGTCACATGCACGCCGGGGTCACTGTAAAATGTGCAGAGTGTAAACGAATCTGTCGTCCAGTCACTGCTATAATCAGCATAAACACCCTCACTCTAAACACGACGCGGCGCCGTGTGATAAAGTTAAATATTGTGAAGAGTGCGGCAAAATATACAAGGAGACAAGAACCCGGCATAAATGCACCCCACCAAAGTGTACACACTGCGGTGAGGGCCTGAATGACAGCGATGCGCCACACCAGTGTTGTTTTGTCAACAACCGTTGACAAAACAAACCCCACACACAAAATACATATTTTTCAATTTTGAGACACGTTATCACGAGGGCAAGCACGAAGCAAACTTTGTGTGTGCTATGGACACAGAGGGAAACAAATTTTGTTTCAACACCCTGAATTGCGTTGACGCGTTTATTAAACGGTACCGGCAGCCAAAATACAAGGGGTACACATTTATTGCACACAACGCCTCTGGGTTTGATAATTACATCCTGTTGGAATATTTTGTGCAACAGGGGATCCCTCCCACGGTAACCATGCGTGGCAGCAGGGTCATCCTGATGCACGACAAGGCGTTCCAGCAACGCTGGATCGATTCTTTCAGCTTTCTACCCATGCGTTTATCCAGAACACTGGCTGCCATGGGTTTTGAGGACATGGAGAAGGGGTATTTTCCACACAAGTTCAACACCAGGGCAAACGAGTACTATGTGGGCAAATACCCTGAGCCCTCTTATTACGGGTACAACAACATGTCCGACAGCGACAAGCGTAGGTTCATGATGTGGTATGACACAGTCTGGGAGAAAACCTTTGATTTCCAGGCAGAAATTCGCCACTATTGTGTTAATGATGTAGAAGTGCTTCGCAAGGCCTGTCTAATTTATCGTGAGACATTTATCAAGTGCACAGACCTCGACCCGTTTGCGTTCACAACGCTGGCGTCGAGTTGCATGGGCGTTTTCAAAACGCGTTTTCTACCCAAAGACACTCTCACGTATGAAGGTGCATACACACAGCAGAATAAAACCTATTCTGAGGTGTCCATGCAGTGGCTGGAATACGTGGCCAAGGTAGAAGGCTCCGAGATTAGACATGCTTTGAACCACGGCGAGCAGCGATTCGGGCAGTTTTTTGTGGACGGGTATAACTCGGCCACAAACACCTGCTACGAGTTTGCAGGATGCTTTTTTCACGGCTGTGTCATGTGTCGCGTCCAGACCGATGTGAATCCTGTCACCAAAAAAACCTACGGCAGTCTGTACCACTCATTCTGTGAAAAAAATTCGGCACTGAAAAGTGTGCATGGTCTGCGGGTGGTGGTGATGTGGGAGTGTGAGTGGGAGATGCTAAAACGTTCAGACTCTTCTGTTCAAGCGCACCTCCTTGCTTACAGACCAAAAGAACGCCTCGACCCACGACAAGCTCTTTTTGGAGGGCCTACAAACGCCATCAAAATGTACCACGGTGGTCCAGTCTTTTGTGACCAATCAGAACACCCAGAGACATGTGATCACAGAGGCGGAAACCATCAGACGTGATAAAAAGAAGTTTCACCTTAGAAACGACGTAGTACACAAAAAAGTCAAAGTAGTGTATAACAAACGCAGAGTCCTGCCAGACTACAGCACGCTTCCTTATGGCTACTAACACCTCTTTTGACTCGAGACTGCAGCATCCGTTTAGTTTGGTGGTGAGTGGTCCCTCGAATTGTGGGAAGACGTATTTTGTCAAGGGTCTTATTGAAAATGCGTCTAGAGTTATTTCACGTGACATTGATAATTTGGTCTACGTATACTCTTGCTGGCAGCCTTTATATGACCAACTCCTTTAATTAAGAGACATCAACTTTGTTAAAGGGTTACCCAATACCCGAATAGGCCTCATGGTCAACAAATCCTATGATGACGAATTTGGGGATTTGTCCCATGTACAGGTTTTCCTGGTTGCACACTCTTGTTCCTGCAGGTATGGAAAACGTTTTCAGAGCCACTCTGTCAATAGCGTATTTAGCGTTAGTGTGCTGCAGTGCCCTGCTATGCGCCAATCTAACGGCAGGTGCCACGGCCACCTTTTTCATAAACAAGGTGGCCGATACAATCTTCACGGTGTATTGATTATTTGGTGCAGTCATTAAGGCAAACTCGTCCTTTGATCGAATCAATTTTAGGGAAATGTTTACACCATTTAGCAATAACTTTTCCTGAAAAAACAAATCAGAGTGTATCGGTGCTATTAATTCCACGGTGCGACTGTCAACAGTGTGTCGCCCTCTTTCGGCTAGGCCTGCATTATCTCCGGCTATGGTGACAACATTCATGTGGTCTGCTGTGTCTTTACAAAACAGTCCGCTGCTAAACTGTGTATCCAAGGTGTCCTTTTTGTAGTTGATTAAACACTCGATTATTCCGCGGTACGGGTATGTGTTGGAGGACTGTGTTATAAGCCGGTCTCCTAACATGATATCCACCTGCGAGAATAACGTACACCCGGGGTAGTTTACAAAACCCACATCTGCGGCTGGGGCCAAATCGGTTCCATCAGGGTTCGTTATTCTTGCGCGCATGTACAGGTAGGTATCGTTTAGATCAATGTAATCCTCGCCGCAGGCCGATATAAAAAATTCCAGAGGCCCAGAATCCCGCAATGCCGAAACCGGGGGTATTTCGACAAATGTAGATTTTTCGATGGATGTCTGTGTGTACGGCACTGTGAACAGATCCAGCTCCGTCTTCATGCATTCCTTCGACTGGTTGTGTATGAGGGCCATGGCTGTTGCTGTTGTTTTCTCTTTCTCAGACTAGAATATGTCTTTACGCAGAATTGCAGAACGTCTTTTGGAAGTTGTGCGTCGCTTGGCGGCAGACTTCTTTCTGACGCGTCGTGTCACTTTGATGGTCGTTTTACGATTTTTGGACCTGCTGGAGCTGCGTCCCCTCGATGAGGGTGGTCTTTTGGACGCTCTTTTTCTGAGCACCATCTACCCGTTTCCTTTCTGACGTCTCGATACAGCGCTTCTGGCAATGTTGGACACCACATCCCCTACAATGTTTACGGCCGCGTTTTTTAAATGCGGCTTGACGATGCTGAATCCTTTTTTAAATAACGGCACAGCCATTCTAAGCAAGCCTCGAAATATGCCGCCTAAACCGTTACCGTATTGTGTACTTGTGCCTATAAATCCGGGTAATTCGCCGCCAGCCTGGTTCATGTAATATGTCATATATCGGGCATCGTCGCTCACATATGGTGTGTACGCCATTTTCCCGGGTCTAGAAATACTGCTTCACAGGTCTAAAGTGTAATTTAACAATCACTTTTCCGTACGCGAACGGTATATACTGGTTTTGATCGTTTTTTAGCGATATCTCGATATCGTCGATGACAGATTTGGAGAGCGATGTATAGTGTGGCTTGTCATATGTCAGAGTGGGCATACGACCTACCTCCGGCGTTATATTTATACATCGGAGGAGAGGCACGTGGCTGTCACCCACGAGTTGATAATCCATAATGTCACTATAAACAAATATGTTATAAATTCCTCCGTGAATGTCGGCCGGGTGTGGGGCAGCGGCGTGTTTCCTAAAATTAGCGGTTGGGAAAGGAAGGCTGGCCAGTATTTCTGCCAGCCTTCCTTTAAACGTTAAAACGGTTCCTTCTGCCCTGGAAAAATAAATAAAATTTGTAATATTGTTATATTGCATACTTACACGGGATGTCGCCTGGTGAATGAGGCATTTGGAATTAAATTCTTTTACTATTCTGGGTATAGATTCATAAAACCCGACAGATAGCGGTATAGTCACTGTCTGCTGTGTTTTCGAATCAAAGACGGTCACATCTGCGTCAGAGGCCGGGAAGGTGGACCACACCTTGGGGTACTGGATCTCGATCACTCCTACCTCGTACGGTTCGCTCAGAACGATCGGTTTTGCTAATTTTGTTCGGTAGCACCATATCTTGTTGTTAGGATACACGTGTAGCGATGCATTACTCGGTAACGTGACATATAATCCGTTCTTGTTCTCCATCTTCTTCTTGATGTTGTTGTTGTTGTTGCTGGGACGTGCGACAAACCCAATGTGGCAGTGTAAACAGATAACGTCCCATGATATATATATCACACGTCAACAATGTCCTTTGCAGAGACCCACGAGTTAAATTTCTCAGGCCACCCCAACCATTTCACAAGCGCCATCTTTTTCCGGCCTATAGTTTTTCTGGATATTATTTTCTCTATTTTAAACACCCTGTTTTTGTTAATGATTACCAGCTGTAGCTCAGGCTCGTAAAACGTGCCTTTTACCTCTTCACCCGTGCAATCTGATATTCTATACACGGGCTGGTCACGGGCTATACGCCTAGTTATTGTAAAAAACTCGTCCGTATATGTTTGTTCATAACCTTTTCTAATCACCCCGCGGAGTTTTGATATTCTCACAGTGTCCCCTACACTATATTTGAACGATACGATCCTCGGCGGTTTCTTGTCCTTGTACAGCGTGTTAAAGACGAGCTTCTCTGTGTCTTTGTTTACGTCTGGCTGGGGCCATCTTTATCGTTCTGTGGTGAGACTTGTTGTATGCGTTGACAAGGTCCTGGACGGCATCGACATATCTACGCGAATTAACAGACGTTAGATATCTCCACATGCGGGTCTTAAATGTTCTGTTGAAGCGCTCAACCGTGCTAGCCTTAGTCTCGTTTGAGGTAGAGAAATGTTTAATTTCATACATCTCCATTAGATGTTGAAACTGTTTGTTATAAAACTCTGTCCCCTGATCGGTTTGGAGTTTTACTGGTACGCGGCCTTCGTTCAAAATGTCTTCAAACGCCTTTGCAACAGATG